>JAUEJJ010000047.1:12882657-12922003 GCA_032164275.1 Synergus coniferae | reverse complement strand
ATTCATTAAATTTACTATATTTAATCAGGCACTGTCGCAAATAGGAGCACTGTCGCAAATAGGTACACTTACCTTACATCACTATGTAGGAAATTTCATGGCGCATCTTTTTCCTTCCGGCAAAAAAGTTGTACATATCTTTCACCGTTTTCCTAAAAAATCAAAAAAACTGGGATTTTTCAAAAACAAAATTTACTAAATATTTACTCTTCAACTCGCTCCGACAGACAAAGTTCTCAATATTTGTAGATGAAAATTTAGGAACTTATCCCTCAAAATATTTTAAAGATGATGCGCTATTGAAAATTTATTGGTTTTGTTAAATAAAAAGGTTCTGAATTTTTTAGTCAAGCAGTATCAAAATAATGTTAGACAATTTCAAACGCTTCGTTTATCGAGGGAAATTTGAGTAAGCCCAAATTTCCAGCGAGAGAAATATTTATTAGGATATAATGAAGTTTTCTGAAAAGTTTTACTTCAATAGAATGAATCGTTAAAAAAGTATGGACATTCAAACAGGGCGTCATAATATCATATAGAAACCGACCGTGTGAGAGGTGAAAATATTTCGTGCGCCGATAATGGTATTTGTATACAATCACCTCTCACGCGGTTGGTCTCTATATGACGCGTTGTTAATACTTTTCAGAAAACTTTATTATATCCTAATAAACATTTCTCTCGCTGGAAGTTTGGGCTTACTCAAAATTCCCTCGATAAACGAAACGTTTGAAAATTGTCTAACATTATTTTGATACTGCTTGACTATAAAAAATTCAGAACTTTTTTATTTAACAAAACCAATAAATAATCAATAGCGCAACATCTGTAGAACAATTTAAGGGATAAGTTCCTACATTTTCATCTAAAAATATAATATTAAGAACTTTGTTTGTCGGAGCGAGTTGAAGATTTATTTAGTAAATTTTTTTTTTAAAAATCCCAGTTTTTTTTTTATTTTTTGGAGAAACAGTGAAAGATACAACTTCTTGACCAGAAGTAAAAAAATGCGCCAAGAAATTCCCTACAAAGTGATGTTTTTAGAAGTTGAATTCTTGAAAAATGAATTTCAAGTCATCAGGGGTCAACTTGGACAGCGGCGTCAAACGGCCAGGCAAATTTTATGCGGGGTTATATATAGAATCCAGAGCCTCATTTGAAACTTCAGATTTATAAAAAAAATTACGTTTCACGAAGTTATGACAATTTGAATTTTTAAGGTTGTTTTCGAAAAACACATAATTTTTTTTTTAAATCTGTATAACTTTTGGCAGCTTTTGGTCTAATTGACATATTCAGGCTTTCTTTCGAGCATCTGGTAGAGTTTGTGGTCTTTTTTCAAAATGCAGTAGAAAATTTGAGAAGAAAAAATTAATTAACAAAACGGTAGCAGTTTTTCTAAAAATATTCAACTTTGAATTTCTCAAAAACTCCACATTTTTTTTATGAGACTTTTTTGCTGATTTGGTACTCATATGAGGAAGAAATCATGTGAGTTTAATGAGTGCCAAACTATTTTTCTGGTACGTCAGGATAATCTTTTTTCTAAAAAGAATTATTTTTTGCTTCCTCATAAAGGGAGTTTTGTAGCGGTGATAGAATCCACTTTTCAGAAACAGTTTTCTTTAAAGAAATTTTAAGTGGAATATATAACTAGTATGATGTCCTGAACAATTTTCCGCATGTGTGTATGTATGTGTCGGTGTGTATGTGTATGTATATGTCACGCTTTTTTGTTCCCTCCATATCTCAGGAAATTGATGAAATTTGGAACACTTATTCCACCCTGTGAAACCTTGATTCTGTCACAACGGTTTGACAAAATATTTAATTTAACGAGTTTTATGTACGTTTAAAATTTTTGTAAAATTGATTTTTCACTTGTAACTTTTCAAATATTCAAAATTCAAAGCAGATGTACGGAAAATAAATGTTCCTTTCATCGAGACGAATTGATTGACCTATATAATTAATGCATTTTATTGAAAAATAAGAAAGTTATAGTTATTTATAATTTTGAGAAATTAATTTTTCAGCTATAATTCTTTAAATTATCATAAATTTTAACTGATGTAAGGAGAAGAAATATACTTTGTATTGAGACGAATCAAATAATCTAGAGTATTAATGCTTCCTCTATGAGGAAGCAAATCATATTTTATCGGCGACCGATTCAGTAATTTGAAGTTGCCTTGCCTGCTTGTTTTGAAATGGATTCGGTCAGAAAATTGTACAATATTTATTTAAATGTTAGGAAATATATTATAGAATTTCATGATATTTCGTAGAATTTAATAATCAATCTAGTTTTGAGTTAATAATTATTGCAATTTGTCAGATTTGAATGAATCAAGCTAAATTAAATTAATTAAATTAATTTTAAATTTTATTGGTCAAATGAATCCTGAATATAAGTAAATAATGAATAAGTAAATAAGTAATAACGATAAGTAAAAGATAAATGAGTAAAGCGAAAATTGAGATAATTTGAGGGCATAAAATTTATTTTTATAATATTTTCATATTGGTTACGTAATTTAAAGAGAAGGTGGGGAATCTTTAGCCTAGTTTGCAGACTTGAAGCATTAACACCTGATTGTGACGATTCAACTGAAAGGAAGAGAGTGATGAAAAAAGAGGAAGTACGGATGACATGTTCGTTCCTCTGAAATGTCATTTACAAGCGACGACTAGACGCCATTGTCTCCTCGTCGATGTACATATTACATGGGTCTCACACCTCCTTCTCTTGGATGCCTATTAGGGTCACGACGTCTGTAAAAGTACCGGAAATAACTGCATAAATCGATTTGTCCCACCGCTGAGAATTTAGCGATTATTTTTCATCTTGCAAATTCTAATAAGCGATATAAAATGAGTTTCATAGAAGTTTTTAATTTATTCAAGCATTTCAAAGGATTTTAAGAATTTCAAGGAATTTTAAGAGATTTTAACTGATTTCAAAGAGTTTAAGTATTTTCTTTCCAAAATATTTTCTTTAACTCTTTCTTAAGATTTTAAGAATTTTTTCTTGATTTCAGAGACTTCAAAGACTCAAAACTTGATCAATTTCAAAATTTTATTATATTACCTAAAAGCCTGACTGATCTAAAACTTTATTGTTTCCAAATACGATTCATTCATGACTTGATTGACTCAAAACATGATTCACTCAAAACTTGATTGACTTAAAACTTGATTCACTCAAAGCATGATGATTGCTTCCAGATTTAATTGACTCAAATTTTAATTAACTTAGAGCTTGTTTGATTCAACTTGATTGATTCAAATCTTGATTGACTATTGAGCCTTGGTTGATTATTCTAAGCTTCAATGACTTAATCAAATGATTGATTCAAAACTTGATTTATTCAAATTTTTATTGATTTAAAACTTGGTTCCTTAGTTACTTCATTTCATTCATAACTTTATTGACTCAAAACTTAATCAAAACATGATCTATTCTAAAATTGATTGATTCAAAACTTTATTCATTCAAAAATTGATTCATTCATAGCTTGATTGACTCAAAACTTGCATGAGTCAAAACTTGATAAAAACTTGATCGATTCCAAAATTATTGATTCAAAAAATGATTGATTTGGAACTTAATTCATTCAAAACATGATTGATTTGGAACTTGATTCATTCATAACTTTATTGACTCAAAACTTGATTAATTCAATAGTTAATTGACTCAAAACTTGCAAGAGTAAAAACTTAATAAAAGGTTGATCGATTCCAAAATTTATTAATTCAAAAAAACATGATTGATTCGGAAGTTGATTCATTGATAACTTTATGGACTCAATATTTGATTAATTCAATACTTGATTGACTCAAAGCTTACATGAGTCAAAACTTGATAAAAGCTTGATCGATTCCAAAATTTATTATGAAATTCAAAACATGATTGCTTCGGACCTTGATTCATTCATAACTTTATTGACTCAAAACTTGATCTATTCTAAAATTTATTGATGCAAAACATGATTGATTTGGAACTTGATTCATTCATAACTTTATTGACTCAAAACTTGATTAATTCAATAGTTGATTGACTCAAAACTTGCAAGAGTAAAAACTTGATAAAAGGTTGATCGATTCCAAAATTCATTAATTCAAAACATGATTGATTCGGAACTTGATTCATTCATAACTTTATTGACTCAAAACTTGATTCACTCAAAACATGATTGCTTCTAGATTTAATTGACTCAAAATTTGATTTAGTCAAATTTTGATTAAGCTAAAACTCAGTTGCTTGGTTACTTCATTTTAAGAATTTTTAATTTATTTTATTTCGTTGTTTCAAATTAAAGATGCACTTTAAAGTGAATTAAAATTTGATACATGAATGGGTTGAAGATATTCATGAGTTCCACATTTGTAAATTTCCCAATGCTCATCCGTATTCAAAAGTTCACGGGATATTGCTCCGGGCTCATATCTCGTTTAGCCTCGATCTTTATATTTAAATCGGATTCTGACTCTGCTTTTTCACAAATTTGCGTAAAGAAGACAGTTTCTCGATTTTATTCCATTATCGGATCATCATAATTTACGTCACATACAAAATCAAAAATGTCGATAAAAAATTAAATATTTCGATAAAAAATTTTTAATTTCGATAAAAAATCAAAAAAGTCGATAAAAAATTAAATCAATATTAATTTAGTGTCAAGAGTTTGATACGATGGAAGCAAAATAAAGATTTCATAAAAGGGAAGAACGAGTTATAATTGCATTTACGCGTTGCTTCTTCCGATTCTCATATTTATTAATTGCAAACTAAATTACGATTATTCTATTAAAATTTACTCGATTATATGACGCGATGAACAAAATTGTTTGATCATAGTAAGTAGGTAAACACTGTTTTTTCATACGTGTTTACCTTCAATTTGGCAAAAAATTAATATCCATTGAAATAATCTGAGAATCGTCTTTCCGCTTAAAGTATAATAATTTTTATTAAATCACTCTGATCTCGTAATCTTTGTCAGTGACACTGTTTTTGATTAAAAATTCATTAAACTTTTTAACTAAAATCTTTGGATTTTTAACCCCAATCTTAAATTTTCATCGACGAATGAAAGTGACATTTTTTACTTCAATTTATTGCAATTTAGTAATTGTTCTTGTTTCTTTGAAAAAGGAAAGAAAAAGCAATTTTCTTTCTTGGACTAGTTTGAGAACCGGTAGAAACAGATAAGGAAATAAAATCGCTTCTGGGAGAAAGAAAGGGATTTACCAATGTTCAACCGAGAGAGTGAAATACGGAAAAAAAAAAAAAAAAAAAAAAGAAAAAGAAGATTGAGATGCTGGTCTCTCGCAAACAACCGTTTCGGAAGAAAATTCATGAAAATCTATGCATGATTTGAAATACGATCGCTCGCATATTATCTATGCACATTGACTCTATGTTCGAGAGACTCCTCCTTTGAATGACTTTTGCGTAATAATAGCCTACATACGAAAAAATCAATCTTCAAGAATGAGAACTAGTTTCACCGATTAAATTATTTACTCAGGAAATGATTTGCATACGTATATACACATTTTTCATCTATTACACATTTTATTAATTGTAATTATTTTATTAATTGTAATCAATCACATAATTTTAAAACATTATTTTCAAATTGAAAAAAGAAATTGAAAAGCGTCTATTCCCCAATTAGGGAAATAGACGCTTTAATGATAGCGCCCATTTTCTTTCAACGAAGCTAGATTTAGCAATCTCGGAAACTCAAGAAAATTCCTTTTCTCCGGTCCTAATAACAGAACGCTGCTGATATCTCTCTTTCCAACAAACATCACCAGCAGACGAAACGCATTGCGCCAATCGTGAGAAGCATTGTCGCGAAAAGCGTTGCGAATCCTTTTTAACACCTATAAATAACGCTCAAATCGCTTCTTTCCATATATTATCTTCTTTCTCACTTCCTTAACTTGCACAACATGATGTACTTCTCAGAAATTCGTAATAGACAAATTTCCGTTTACTTTGCTTTGACGAAATTCGACGTTTCACGCAGTTTCAGAATATTTGAAAAATGCAAAATATAAAAAATTTTGTTTTTTTTGATTGTAACTCAAAAACGGCATTTTGGATTTTTCTGAATCCGGCGGGCATTCCTGACAATCTTGTCCAAGAGCCGTTAGAATATCTCAAAAACTCTGGCTTTTATTAAAGGTCAAACAAACATTTTTTTCTCAATATTCACATACATTGCCGTTTTCCACAATGCTGATCAAGATTCTTCGCTCAAATTACCTAAATCAAAGATCTTTTGACCGTTTACTTTACTTTGACTCTGGAAACGAAAAATAATAGTTTAAGAGTCACTGACCATCTTCTTAGCAAACCTCATGAAATATTCACGCAGCAGGATGAAATAGTTTCCTTCTGTTTCTGTTTCTGTTCCTCTTCCTTGTTGCTTCTCTCCCTCTATCTCCCTCCCCCCCATCACTCTCTCTCTCTCTTCCTCACACTCTAATCTTCTACTCTAATTCCCGACCTATTTATTCACTTCACTCACTTTACATTTCGAGTTTATACGGACTGAAACTTTGCGACGCACACGCCCAATTTCGCTCGTGGAATTTGTGAAAGAGAACAAAAGAAGGATGAAACAATTTATAACTAAAAAGGTTTTGGTTCCTTTCGCGAACTGGTGTAATTATAAATTGCACTTTCGAAATTTTCTTCCGAAACGAGCCGCAGACTCTAATTTACCGGAGTAATCGATCATTAAATGGTTCGCTGCTGACAGAAATAATTGATACATATGTATAGATATTTTTCCTCTGTCATTTTTTCGAAGCGTGCAGTACCAAACAAATTAAAAACAGACAATTAAGATTTCTTCACAGTAATTAACTTCTCGACATTTTATTAATGTGGGCCTATCTGAAAATAATTTGAGAGTATGAGAGAAAATTTATTTCGCGTATTGCAAATTCAGTCTGTATTTAAAATCGAGAATTGATCAAGTCAAATCAAACTGCAAGCATAGTAACATGAGTCGATTTTAATTACGTGAAATTTTAAGTGATACAAAAATTGAAAAAAGTAAAAAATTGCAAAAAAGCATTCCTATAAAAGGTTTTAAGAATGGTTCATACTTCTGGGGAAACGATTTCGTCGGGAAAAATGCTTCTACAAATGAAGACCCTACTTTTTACAGTGCAGAATTAATAATTGGAGTCTCTAATTAATTCTCCGATCGACTGTTTCCTCATTCTTGCAGCTAAAAGGGAGAAACGTATGGTAAGAAATCTTCGGTTTCTACGGGAGGCGCTAATAACCTTCATCGTTACGAGCTTCACTTCTCCTTCAGAGTTTCCAAGCGCCATTTTTGCGGTTCATTAAGGAATTGAAACATTTTCGGCAAGTGAAAGGTACGAGGAATACCAATTTTTCGGTTTAATTCCTTAATTACAGTCCTTAAATTTTGTCAATACAGTGTATTGTTATTTCACTTATGTAAGTTTCGCTTGAATTAAATTTTTTATTATATTAATATTTCTAATCTTCTGTTAATTTCATTAACACACTCTTTATATCGAAATTCAAATATTTAATCTGTTGGTGTAATTGTTGTATCTTGTAATTAACCAATTGTATCCATAATTGACAATTAGGCAAATTTCCGCCCAATGAAAAAATACACCAGTTTTTTTTAGAGATGAATTTCATAGTCATAGGCTATGAAATTATTATAACTATGAATTTCATAGTCTTAGACTATGAAATTCATTTCTGAACTCATAAAAGAGTCGGAAATGTCACTTCTCATTGAAGGATCTGTATCAGATTAAAGATTTCTTCTGCGTGGGATTGTGATCGAAATTTAGGATTTCAAATACGCAATTGTCAGGTGTGAGTGCTGGAGAGAATTGATTTTTGGTAACAGGAAGGATTGTGCTGTCAGTAAAAAGCAAAAGAAACTTCAAACCTCATTATTGAAGATAAAAGGAGCGAAATGTTGACCATAAGATTGTCTTACAGGCACTTAATGAGTATATATATTCGGTAATGTTATCGGAGGACCGTTTTATTACCGTTTGCGCCAGTAAGACGACGACGAGGGAGGAACATTGTTCCAGCTGGGAATCTCTCACGATTGTCCTGCTGCTCATTCTCGTAATAGTCAGGTATTCAAATCCCAACTACCGACGAGACACGTTTACCCGCACCGTTGAGCAACCAGAAAAATGACATGAAGACCATTTGTTAATTCAATTACATAAAAAAAACCTCAAGATGTTTAAAAAAACTTCAAGATCTTCAGAAAAAAACTTCAAGATCTTTAGAAAAAAACGTCAAGACCTTTAAAAAACCTTCAAGACCTTCAATTCGCGGAAAGGATTCACGGAAATTTCAAACGTTCTCGGAATGACGTATGAAATGCAAACATTTTTTACCGTATGCAGTTTAATTGAAAACTTCTTCTAAGGTGCAAAACTTCTTCATCAAAAGATGAAATCTGGAGAAAAATCTTGAGCTTTTGTTGCTTCGATCGAAGCCAAAAGTAACGTTTCTCACGTCCCAAGACATTGAAATTTATGAACGAGGAAATCTCCTGAATCGCAGACAAACGGCCCGTTCTCAATCGCCAGAACAACTTCTTCGCTGATATAAGAACGAGTGTGGGCGCATACTTTTCCAGAATTTCAATTGCATAAATTCTAATCTAGGAAGACTCTCAACTGTTAGAGCCTCTCAACCTAAAACTCTCAACTGAACCAATATTAGAATTCGGGGTCTTTCGATAATGCGGAAATGAGTATTAAGACGAGAGTAAACCTGTCTTAAAACATTTGCGTTCTCAGGACATCAATTAGACTGACACGAAGATCCAAAAGACGACTCATGTACCAGAGGATGCAGTTACCGATAGTAAAAGATACGTAGAAATCGATCTATTTACCTTCTTTGTCATTCCACGATCCGCGAACGATTACAGGAATCACTCTCACGTTTGGGGGAAGTAGGGAAAACACCAGAACAGTTAGGGCGATTTGCACAAGTTCTCGTTGCACTGAGAAACTGCACTGGACACTGAAAATGTTATCCTCAAGTCAAAGTTGGTAACTGGTGACTCCTACATCCTGCGGAGGATTCAACAAATCACCACTTATAGCCTCCTAATCGTATCCATGCGAGAGCTTCACTGAACCGAAATTGATGTATCTTCACAACTGGCAAATCACTCTTCACACTAAGGGTCCATCTAAATTCAACTCAGGAGCTGCACCCGGTGGACCAATCCGCAGGTTTTTCCTTTTGGGCCACAGGGATAAGGGTAAATCAGGATAGAGATAAATCCTCAGATGGTGTAACCAGAACAAATGAATCCCCAGGAGAATGAGAGAGAATAGAGCAGAATCCACGAAGTCCACAGAATCCACAGAAAGTAATTTTTGAATATCTTGAGGACCCTAATGTCTGGTATCCTGGTATCCCGGACTGTTGCTTGCGGATTTCTGAGCTGACCGAATGAGCGGATCTTTGGAGGCTGGTGAAGGTGTCTTCGAGAGGACAGTTGGATCTTGACTGTCGGGCCGGACAACTCTCGCAGGGCGGTGTGGTGGTCCTACTCCTGGTAATGTCCGTCCGGTTGTCCGGACGTGTATAATCCCGGTGTAAGGATCTCTGGTGCTCGTGCTATCGCCGCGTGGTGGTGAGTAAGCGTGGCGAGCAGTTGGCGGTGTAAGTATAAGTAAGTAAGAGTGAGTGAGCAATCACTTGGGGCCACCGATGGGCGGGGAGGCGAACGTAGCCGTAGGTTGGTGGGTAGGTTGGTAAGTAGGTAGGTAGGTAGGTTGGTAGGTGAATCGTGAATCGGTGTGGATGAACGGAACGGCGAGCTGTGGAATAACCGTGAGATACGTCGGTAAGGTAAGTATATTCTCCTCTCTCGCGACCGGCACGCGACCTGCCCTCCCTCCCCTGATCCGCTTCCCGAGCACAGATTTTGCTGTCCTTCCCTCCTGGAACCATCTCTCGATCCAGAGCTGCCGCCACTGCTTCCACTCCTACGATATACTTACGATATACTCCTCACTACACTCCCACCAGCGATTGGCTACAGGCCTTCACTTCGGAGCAAACCTCCCAACTAATTCAAAGCGGACCATTCAATCTGGGACCGTTAGAGTTGGTGGCTCTTCCGCGCTATTACAAAGGGAGTTCCTCAGGAATGACGGAATACTCCCCACGCTCGAGAGGTGATTCTTCTTCTTCTTCTTCTTCTTCTTCTTCTTCTTTGTAATCTCGAGAGGACATCATTTTTTGAGGGAACAAATTTTTTCGCACTCTTCACATGCATTGCCGTTTTCCACAATGCTGATCAAGATTCTTACCCTGCTGTAGGTAAAGAGATAGAAAGAGATAGAACTTTTCTATCTCTTTCAAGTAACATAGACTATTTGCATCCCAAAAACTCTGGCTTTTATTAAAGGTCAACAAAAATTGTTTCTCTATTTTCACATGTATTGCCCTATTCCACAATGCTGATCAAGATTCTTTGCTCAGATTCCCTAAATGAAGGATACTTTGATTTAGGTACAAGCACAAGAGGAGTACTTCTATCAGATGGTATAATGAGGAAGAGCTAGGAACTATAAAATTATAAATAAATTTCTAGATTGTTTTTGAAACAGAGAAAACTGTCATTGATAAGAAAAATCAATCTTGGATGTGGTCCTACAATATAGTAAGTATAAAATAGAAACAGTCCAATCAAATATGTTTTTCCCAATTAACAGCAGGAACAAAAAATGATTCTGACCTACTGGCAGCTACTGGTATATAATGACCATAAATGGATTTTCCAACAGTGAATGAAACAGACAGTTGATGTTCTTCAGCACAATGGGATTAGACAAAATAATCATAAAACTAGTATTTCAACAAATCTACAAAGAGCAGAGAAATAGGAAGAAAATTTCTGCTATTTAGTTTAGTATAGCTTTTTTTTTTAGTACTCGTTTAATAGCTCTTCTTTTGAAATTTAGAAAAGATCGAAGACCCTTCGAGATAGAATCAGCTGTGTTTGTAGCCAGAGCACGAGTCACGTGTTGTCTCTCGGTTTGGAGAACGGGCGAGTCCCTGGAAGATCTTCCGAGGCCGATGCTCCTACTTCTTCTCAGAGGATCGGAATACTGAATACTCCCACCAGAGTCTCTCGTTCACTCCGTATCGCTGAAACACTAATTCACCTATGCAACTGTACAGACTCCCCACCATGAGACCAGAAGACCCACACCCGGTTCAGAGGTTCCCCGACGACGAGTCGGTTGTCCTAGGACGAAACATCGAACGACTATTACGGTTTTCTTCAGAATGTCCTTACTCCTCCTTTGAAGAACCGGTACCTCATTATCGTCCTGATTTTAGACTTTTAGAGAAACTTTGTCGGTGCTCCTTTATATTTTTATATTTTTTCTAGCTCTTCCTGTTTCCCAGCGAATGAGTTATACTTTTTACATTCTACTTTTTAGTAAAATGGGTATTTTTGGATGATTACATGAAATGCAAACTGTCAAGGTGATTTAGAAATCTCTAGACTATACCAGAGAAATATATATGATAACGAGTAAATTGAGTAGAGCACTTAAGTAATTTAGGTGATTAGAGGATTAGAGAATTAGAGAATTTTAGGTAATGATTATAGGATTGTATGTATAATCAGAGAATCAGATAATAAGAGGGTAGTACGTCTAAGGGATTAGATTATAATGAATGAGGTGACAATATTATAAGAAGATGACGTCGCGTCGAATGAAACAAAAACGATACCCCAGAGCTGATCAATTTGTAGACACCCCTCCATCCCATCCTCATCAATCCAAAAAATATATTTCATATTTTTTGAACTTATTTTTCGGCCCTATTTTCACGAATACGAAGGAAAATAAAATAATCGCGCATGTTTGTTTATTCGTCCCTTAAAATTTTACCCAAAAAGCTTCGAAATCCTTTAAATTCAGTTAAAATCGTTTACAAGTCCTAGAAATCACTTGGAATCCCTTGAAATTCTACTAAAACTTTAAAAATCATAAATCACTTGAAATCCATGTTAAAATTCGGGAAAGTCTTCGAAAATTGCTAGAAACATCTTGAAATTTCTTAACATTTAAAATCCATTAAAATTATTAGAAATCATAAAATTCCATAGAATCATTAAATATTTCACAAATTATTTTTAAAAGCGCAAAAACCTCTTATAAATTCTCTTAAAATTCCTGGAAATTTCACAATAACATTTAAAATCCCTTAAAATTGTTTACATAACCTTTGAAAACTCTTAAAATTTCACAAAAATTTTCAGAATCGTTTAAATTCTGTTGAAATTTCTTAAAATTCTACGAAATATTTTAGAAATCATAAAAATCCTTTGCAACTCCTAAAAATTCTACGATAACATTTAAAATTACTTTACATTTAAATGCATTAAAATTATTAGAACTCTCATCAAACTTCGTGAAATCCTTTAAAAATTATAAATATATCTTGAAATCCCTCAAAATTATTAGTAATCTCATAAAATTTCACAATAACATTTAAAATCGCTTAAAATTCTTTAAAAAACCTTTGAAAACACTTAAAATTTCTCGAAAATCTTCAAAATCGTTTATATTTTGTCGGAATCTCTTAAAATTCTACGAAATATTTTAATAATTCTAAAAATTCGTTGAATGTCATAAAAATCACTTGAAAATCGTCGAAATCCCTTAAAATTCCTGGAAACGTCTTGAAATTACTCTTTAAAAAAAGTGGTGTTTCGAAATGTCACAAAAATCTCGCATAAAGTATACATTATTGTTTCAAACCTAATTGGCTTTTGAATGATTTGAAATTCTAAAAGGGAAAGAATATTAATCGCGGGCGTAATGCGCGTGTTGGTTTGCTAGTATAAATAAGCAGCAACAGCGAGTGAGGCAGTAAATTGAGGAGCCAGAATAAAAGAATAAGAGGCCTTAGCATCGGATCCTCGTGATCTGCTTTACCCGGTTGCACAACCGTGCTCTCGATAGTCCTGACACAGTTACCAGACTCAGGGCGTTCCATAGTTGTAAAAACGTTAGGAAACGTGAGGAGCTCTTGGGATTCTTCGTTCTTCGACGATTCCGCGTTTTTTGCGACCTTTGGGCCAAGTCTCTCATCATTGGTTAGGAGGGCGAGAGGGATCACCTTCGGATACTTTTTCTTTTCACGGAGAATGGTTAATTGGGCCGTTTAATTCATGGACGACATCGGAGAGGATATAACACTTTGATTAGTACAAGCTTACTTCCTCATACTGTTGAAAGTGACTTAAATTAAATTGAATCAGTATCACATAGTATCCAATGTATAACTTTGAACTGATTGAAGTTCAAAGTTATACATTGGGACGAACCCAAAGAACTTTTTAGTATCTAAAGTACCTACTTTGAATTACCTAAAGTACTTTGAGGTATTTTAAATATTTGAAGTTTCTCAATTATTGTAAGCAACAGCAACGAGTGACACAGTAAATTGAGGAGCCAGAATAAAAGAATAAGAGGCTTTAGCATCGGATCCTTTGAAGTATTTTAAAGTATTTTGAAGTACCTGAAGTACGTTGAAGTACAAAAAATATTTAAAAATAACTGAAGTCTTTTTATATATCAAAAGTATTTCGAAGTACTTTAGATAATTTGAAGTTTCTCAATTACTAATTATCATGAAGTATTTGAACGTAGTATGAAGTACTCGAAGTATTTTGAAATACCTGAAGTCTTTGAAGTATCCAAAATACTTTAAGGTACTTAAAATACTTTGAGGAACGAAAAGTACGTTAAGGATCTGTTGTTGTGCTTTGCAGTATCTGAACTACTTTGAAATACCTTTGAACATATAAACAAATAGTATAGTACCTAAAGTGCTTTACATTATACCGGAAGTACTTTTAACTGTGTCATGTACTTTGAAGTACTTGAAATAATTTCAAGTTTCTTTACTATAACATATTATGTAATTATATACCTGAAGTATTTGATAGTGTGTTATTATTATTTTATAATGTATTAACTACTTGAAATTATTTAAAATACTTGAAGTGCTTTTAAGTATTACAAATATTTTCAAGTATCTGAAGAAAGTAAGACGTGTTGTACTCTAAAGAATCAGAAATAAAATCAGGAGAAGATTAAAGTATAATCAAAAGAAGGCGAAAGTATTATTGGTGTTATTTCTTCGTATATAGGAAGCAAAATAAGATGGGAGATACACATGACTTATGTTCCTCTAATTTCGAAAAATCATGTTGTAAATATGATACCCTGGGCGTGTCTTACAAGATCATATGGGATAGCACTCGTGGGAAATGAATCATTTGACCTATACAAACTACACATGTGATGCCTGATTCTATTAAATACCGATATTGCGTTATTACTTTCTGAATCTAAACTTGTCATCTGATTATTCCTGAAAAAGGCCTCATTTCTCAAATTTTAAATCCAATCCGGACAAAAAAAAAGTCTCAAAATAGAGACCTAAAACTAAGACCTAAAATAATGCCTAAAAATAAGTCCCAAAAGGTAGACAAAAAATTATTTTTAAAAATGTGAGCTCAAAAAATAAGCTTTCAAAGTATAAGCACCAAAACTATGAATCACAACAAATAATGTCCCAAAAATATAAGGCCCGAATAAATTATAATGTCAATTATAAATCGAAAAAATAAGCTTCAAATTATAAGGACAAAAAATATAGGCCTCAATACCATATGGCTCAGAATAAATTCCAAAGTACCTCATAAAGTAGTCATAAAACTGAAGCTGAACAACATAAGTCCCAAAGTATAAGGCCCTTTACTGGGCCAATACAAGATCCAAACATGAGTCTCAAAATTTAGATATAATAAAAACTCTGTCCACTTCGCGGGCACATTCTCATAACACGTCGCGCTTGCGCCTTTCGGGACGCTATTGTTTTAATTATTTTTATTTTAAATGAAGTTAAAAGTTCTATCGACCTTATAAGAAACACATTCTCATCAGGACACTCGCGCTTCGCGCTCGATATTTGACATAAACCTCGCGCGATTTGTTCGTAGCTCTTTGTGCTCTGGAATATTCGATCGTTAAGCTTCGATTATTTATATTAATTTTGTAATATTTTCTCATATCTCACGTTTTTTGGCGGGAAAATTTTATTTTTTATTTTTTAAAAACAGTTTTCACGATTAAAACGAAAAATACTTACTTTATCAAAAAATGGTCAAAAGAAGATTTGTAGATCTTTTAAAGACCATTAATTATTATGCTCTTTATCATTTTTTCTGAAGCTCGCGTTATTTGGCTCAAAATTTGAATTTTCGTTTTTTCAAAAAAATTCAAAACTTTTTTATACCACTCGTGTAAAGCGTTAAAAAAGCATTCTTGATCTCTTGACTTTTTTTCATATCGTGCGTTGTTTGACTTCAAATTGTGATTTTTTCGTTTTTTGAATTTTCGAAATGTCCTAAGTCTGATAATTATTTTTTTGTCGAAAAAAGTTATGAGGATAAATAGTTCTACTTTTTGATTACTACGAGTATCTATAAATAGAATTTGTAAATTAAAAAAAGAGTGGTTTAAAAAATTTTCAAAATGCTCCAACTTTTTGAATTTCTATCCAAAATGGCTGGCTAACGAACTTGACCTTCATTTTAGGACACAAAACGTGTATACCAAAGGTCAATGTGATGTTATAGGGGCATTCCATGCCAAATCTATCAATTTTGACGTCAACCACTTTCGATTTAATTGAAAACTTTTTATCTTTCTCTACCCTATCAAAAACATTTTTCAGAATTTTTACCAATTTTTTACCTAAACCTAAAAGTTATATTTTTCAAAATGCCGTAACTTTTTCAAGAACGGACTTACCGGGACTTTTCATAAAAAATTGATAAAAATTATACAGATCCATTTACAACGTTTTCTTTGGAATTTTCGGAAAAAATTGAAATTTATAGAAGTTTGTTATTTTTCTTTTTCTTTCTTTTTTTAAACTGACATTTTTCGCATTTTTTTTTAAACTGCATTTTTCTTCTTTTTTAAATCACTTAAAATACTTTGAAATCTTTTGAAGTGCTTTAAAATACCATAAAATCTTTTAAAAACACCTTTGAAACATTTCGAAATGTTTTGAAATCTTCCTGAAATTCTTTGAAATTCTCTTGAAATTCTTTAAAATCCTGTAAAATTTTTTAAATTCTTGTTTAATTTTTTGAAAATCATGGAAAATATTTTGCAATATTTTTGGAATCTCATGAAATCTTTTGAAAAATTTGTGAAACATTTCAAAATCTTTTAAAATTCTGTGACATCCCTTGTACTCGAAACAAAATGTGAAGCGATCATCGAACGTCGCGTCGTCACAATGCGCAAATTCCGATCCGCCTTTTAGATTCTGATATATAACGTTCGACAATCGACCCTGAGGAGACACCAACATAATAGATAATCTCACCATCTGGGACGGTACGAGTCATTCAAAATGGTACTGGGTCATTATGCAATTATTTTATAACCCCTTCCTCAGTTGATTACCATATTTTTAATCAATTAATTGTAATTCAAATTTTTTGCCCAATAGAAATCGTTTAGAATTAATAGAAGTCTCTTGAAATCCCTTGAAATTCCACAAAAACTTTAAAAATTATAAATCACTTGAAATTCATGTTAAAATTCATGAAAATCTCTAAAAATTGCTAGAAACCTTTTGAAATTTCTTAACATTTAAAATCCATTAAAATAATTAGAAATCATAAAAATTCCATGAAATCATTAAAGAAATCATTAGAGCATAGTAATGGGCAAAAGCTGAGTGGAAAAGTGGAAACAACAACCTCGCCTCGAAATATCCAGACTTATGCCCGGCTACGGCGCGCGGCGCGGCGAGGACAGTTTCCACTTAAAACCGTGTTTCTAGCAGAGTGGGATCACGGAAAAACGCGGAAACTGAGAAAACTCATCTCGCGCATCTCCTTCCATACGACTCTGCCCTCACCCGCGGTCTCCCACGCAGCTTCTCGCCCTAAAAAGAGCGTACGCAAGGTCGCGACTCGCGAGCCCACATCGGCTGGATCGGCATATCCCTCCGGTGAGTCAGGGCTGGTTGCCAGCCCTGACCTCCTAAACCGAGACGGTTGCCGCTCTCAAGTTTAGGGTTTTTGGAACTCCCTAGATTGGTTCCCAGGTACCGCTCTCCGTCTAGCCCTTCTAGTTTTCTGTACTCCTTGGACTGGTTGCCAGTCCCTGGAACGCTTCAAATCGCCGCCCTTACGCCAGTCGCCCGCTATCACTCCGACTGACGTACTTCACCTCACGTGTACGACTCTCTTTACGTCCTATCACTGTACAATTTATAAATAAAACCTATATTCCGGTAATCATGGTGGGTCTCATTTTTTATTAACAATCTCCAAGGGTAGATAGTCCTATCTCTTCCCCCCCACTCTCGAGGGATCGATTGCCGGTCCACTCGCCAAAGAGGCGAACGGCATACCGCTTCGACTCTCTTTGGACTCACCACCATCGAAGAGGCTCTAATGATTTCTTTAATGATTTCATGGAATAATCACTTGAAAATTGTCGAAATCCCTTAAAATTTCTAAAAATGTCTTTAAATTCCTTTCTTAAAAGGAATGGTGTACGAAATGTCGCCGAATGTCTCGTATAGAGTACATTATTGTTTCAAACATAATTGGCTTTTGAAGGACTTGAAGTTGTAAAAAAGAAACAATAATAATCGCGCGCGAATTGGTTCGCTATTAGTTAGAATTTAAAAAAATCTGTCCCCTTCGCGGGCACATTCTCACAACACGTCGCGTTTCGCGCGCGTGCGCTCTTCGGGACGCTATTTTTTAAATTATTTTTATTTTAAATTAAGAGAACTCATTTACTTTAAGTTCTATCGACCTTAAGGAACACATTCTCATCAGGACACTCGCGCAATTTGTTCGTAGCGCTTGGTGCTCTGGAATATTTGATCGTCAAACTTCGATTATTTATATTAATTTTGTAATATTTTCTCATATCTCACGTTTTTTGGCGGAAAAATTTTATTTTTTATTCTTTAAAAAGAAGTTTTCACGATTAAAATGAAAAATACTTACTTTATCAAAAAATGGGCAAATGAAGAGTTGTAAATCTTTTAAGGACCATTAATTATGTTCCTTATCATTTTTTCTGTATCTCGCGTTATTTGGCTCAAAACTTGAATTTTCGTTATTTCAAAAAAATTCAAAAATGTTTCATGACATTTATGTAGAGCGTTCAAAGAGAAACATTTTTCATCTCTTGACTTTTTTTCATATCGTGCGTTGTTTGACTTCAAATTGTAATTTTTTTCGTTTTTTGAATTTTCGAAATGTTATAAAAGTCTGACAATTATTTTTTTATCGAAAAAAAGTCATAAGAATAAATTGTTCTACTTTTTTAGTACTACGAGTATCTATACATAAAATTTTTAAATTAAAAAAAAGGTGGTTTCAAAAGTTTTCAAAATGCTCCAACGTTTTGAATTTTTATCCAAAATGGCTGGCTAACGAACTGGACCTTTATTTTAGAACATTGAAAGAGTATACCAAAGGCCTATCCAAACGGTCAATTCTTTCGAAAATTATCGTGCACAAAGCTAAAAATCTACAGACAGACAGACAGACAGACAGACAGACAGACACGTACACACACAGACAGGCAGACACATTCTTAAGAACATGTTTTTTGGATTCAAGGGGTCTCAAATTCTCATTGTTGAGAATGTAATAAATAAAATAAATAAAATCTTTTGAGATTTTTTGAAATCCTCTTTGAAATATATGTATTTCCTTTGATATCAGTGTATTAATTGTTTTTTTTTTGCATGTGATATCCGAGACTTGAAAAGATTTCAAAATATTGAAAATGTTTAAATTGAAGTCTCCACGCTTTGAATTGACTAAGCACGACTGAATTTCACTTGTCGACTCGTTGAAGCCTTAAATCCGATGTGCCAATTGAGTCTACGCAATAGCCATTTTGCCGAGTTCTGGGACCATCTTTATTGTCGATTTGCACCATCAAGATTTAAAATTTTTTTCTCAAATCAATATTGGAGTCTTAAATCTTGCTTTAACGACCCCAGCCGTTGTTGTCTTTAAATTTAACTGTTTTCATGTATCGATACATAACGTACCTTATTTTGCTGACAAACAAAATTACACAATTTCGATCTAAATAATAATAATAATCAGAATAATCAGTTTTAGGGTCAAAAGAATAGTGAATGAAAGACGATGAATGAACGTGAACAAACTTTGACCGGAAATGTGTGAAAGGTCTGCAGTCGCAAGCTGTAATCAAGAGTTGAGCGCACGGATGTCTTGCGTTATATTTATATTACCTTATTACCTGCCACTTTTTGCTGATCGCAAATCGCTTTGGGAAGTCTGTGAAACTTAATCTTTTCGGAGATTTTAGTTTTTAGATTCCACTTTATGAGCCGTGATTCACCTCGCAATAAAACTGCGCAATGATGATTAAAAGTAATAACTTCTTTCTATAAATAGTATTTAATGTGTAGGACCCAAAATCAGTCCCAAAAAAGTCCTTGGCCCAAAATATAGGCCCAAAATGTAGGATGCAAGTGTAACTTATGAAATATAGATATGTTCCAAAATGTAGGACCCAAAATAATCTAAAATACAAGGCCCATTAGTGTGACCGAAAAATAACTCAAAATGTAGGACGCAGATTAATAAAAAATAAAGTAAAATAAAAATAAAATAAAAATAATACCCAGAATGTAGGATCCAAGCGTAAGTTATGAAATCTAGGACCCAAATTCAGTAGCAAAATGTAGAATCCAAAGTAAACCCCCAAAAACATAACCCAGATGTGGATCTCAAAATGGAGTCCAAAAATTAATCCTAAAATACAGACCCAAAAAATTAGGACCCCGAAATAAGGCTACAAATATCGTTCACAAAGACAAGAAGCAAAAATATATAGATTACAAGAATAATTTTGAAAACCAGATCCCAAAATAAGTCCCCCATAATTAAAAACCTAAAATATATCTCAAAAATATAGGACGCAGACGTAAAACTTAAAATTTTTTTTTAATTTCTTGAAACTCTTGTAAGAGTCTTTAAATCTTTTGAATTTGCTAGAGATTTTTTGAAATTCTTTTGAAATTTCGGTTTTTACGTATCCATGCATATACTTCGGTTTGGCTCGGATTTATTCGAATAGGAACTTTTTTGACTTCAGATTTGGATCGGATTAATTCGGAAAGGAAAATCTTTGTTTTAATTTTGGACTGGCACAGACCCACCAATAGGAATTGGGATCAAATTAATTCCGATAGGAATCTTTAGGAACTTTGGTTTCTTGCATTTTCTAATCCCTAAAATCCTCATAGAATCGATCTTGTAATCCTTCAAGCTTCTCGGTCCTATATTTCCAATAAACTAAAAAAATCCAGGCAAACGTCCTAGTTATTACACTATTACGGTTTCTTCTTGAAAGGAGTTCGAGTGAGAAAGATAGCATTGCCCAATCTCGGTTGCAGCACTGATAGGAAATCGTTACGGTCGACGGTGTTATTTGAACAGTAGAGCCGAAAGTCGCGACGAATTGTAATCGCACGAGATGAAGTGATCTTAAATAAGAAAAAAGAAAAATCCTTAAAAAAAAGTTGATATCGCAATTGTGCGGGAAAAATGTGTGTGTAGACAATTAAATTCGTATTGTCTTTGCTAGTAGAGATTTTAAAGGAAAAGAGTTCTCTGGAAAACGAGAAATTTCGAAAATTTTATAATTTATGATGAATGTTAGGAAATCTATTATAAAGGCTAGGGAATTTATTTTTAAATGTAGGGAAATAAATTTAAATATTTGGAAATTTACTTTCGATTCTAGGCACGTTCTTTCAATTCTAGTGATATCTGGGTTGGAAGGGAGAGGGGGGGGGGGCTCCCTGCTGGAAGTAAAGAGATAGAAAGAGATAGAAATTTGGAGATAGAAAGAGATAGAACTTTTCTATCTCCTCCAAGTATCCATTTTGCATCCCCAAAACGCTATCACTTGCTATCCATCATTGTATCTTCGTGTCTCGTAATATTTATCTCTTCCTATCCCTCAGCTTATCCCTGTGTCTGGTAATATCTATCCCTTCCTATCCCTCAGTCTAACCCTATTTTTGGTAATATATATCTCTTTCTATCTCTTAATCTATCTCTATGCAAAAATATTTTATTCCTTTCTATCCCTAAATCTATCTTCCTTGCTAGCAATTTGTATCTCTTTCTATCCCTAAGGCTATCTCTCCCTTATTAACTTATTCATTTACACATTTTAAACATTCTTAATAACATTATGACATCAACATATTGTACATATATATTATTCTAATCATACCACTAACACATATGCTGAATGAGAAAAAGACATTCAAAAAGATAGGCTTAGAAATAGGCTGGTATAGAAATCCTGCGATTGAAACAGATAGAAGTAAATTTCAATCGACAAGGAGAGAGATAGGAAGGAATATAGATGTGGGGATTGGAAGAGAAAGGAGCGAATTGAGATTAACAAGGAGATAGGAAAAGACAGACAAGTATAGGTGAGAGATAGAAGGGGTTATGTTATAGAAGTGAGTATTGAAAGAAATGAAAGCAATTTTGATTGACAAAGAGATAGAAAGGTATAAACGAGAATAGGCGAAAGATAGAAAGGAATAGAGAAGTGGGAATTGAAAGAGATAGGAGTAAATTGAAATTCAGATGGAGATAGAAATAGATTAACCGGAATATGCAAGATATAGATAGAGATAGAGAAATGCGAGAATTGAAAGAGATGGGTGTGGATGTAGATTGAAATAGAGATAGAAAGGGATAGAAATGTATTTAAAGGGATAGAAACAGGTAGAGAAATGGCGATTGAAAGAGATAGGTGTTGATGTGGATTGAAATGGAGTTAGAGAGGGATAGGAAACTGGAGATTGACAAGGAGATAGAAAGGGATAGACAGGTATAAATATATATATATATATATATATATATATATATATATATATATAGATATATAGATAGATAGATAGATAGATAGATAGAAAGATATAGAGAAGTGGGGATTGGAAGAGATAGAAGGTAATTGTGATTGAAAAGAAGATATAAAGAGATAGAAGAGGATGGACAATAGATAGAAAGAAATAGAGAAATGGGGATTGAAATAGATAGGCGTTTATGTGTATTGATATGGGGATAGAAAGAGATAGACGGGGATAGGCGAGTGATAGAGGGAGATTTCTATATCTTTACTTCCAGCAGGGCTATACGAACATAAGGTTTTTATTCCGTTGTTTTGTATGAGTAAGCCTCTGTGATGGTTCTAATTATATTCTCTATTACAATTGACCAGTATCTCTTTTATCGTGAAAAAATACTTTTCCTATCATCCATACTGATATATCCGGGGCACTTCGAGCAATTACAATTACCAATTATACTTCCAGTGATAGTAGGGATGTTCGAATCTCTCAAATGAAGCGATTTTTGAATCGATTCAAAATCGAATCATAGAAATCGATTTATTTAAAAATCGGACACAATGAATCGATTTTCGAAGAATCGAATCGGAAACGAAATTGGCCAAGTAAAGGTGAGGTCCCATGATTGCGTTTTGAGTTGTTTCATATAGAGAGAGAAAGAAATAGAAGTATGCTTTTGTCTCTTTTACTCTCATTATGACGCAATGCAAAACGCAATCATGGGATACCATCCTAAGAGGCCTCATCGCGTTTCTGTCCCTAAAAATTTGTTCTGAAGTCTAAAAAAAAAAGTCACCGGGATACAGTAAGATATTGAAAAGTGGGTTACGTAGTGAAAACATGCATAGAAATGAATTTTAATAGGTAAAAAGATCGGTTTGCCAATCCTTGAAGTAAAGAGTCGATTCACAAAAAAATCGAGTAGTACAGAATCGACTCAAAAATCGAAATCGAAAGGAAAAAAAATCGATTTTTTCAAGAATCCAATCGGAATCGAACATCCCTAATTGATCGTTCTGATAGTGACTCATTTTAGGACACAGTTGATTTTTTTTTTCAAAGAGGAAGAGGAGGAGGAGGAGAAATCTGATCGTTGCTCCAGTTACCAGAATTAGATAATTACCGAATGACTCGAGTTTGGGCAGTAAGGCTGCGGTGGGTGGTACCGAGTCATCGTCATCGATGAATCTGGACTTCAGGGCAGTTACGCCATGAACAGTGCCCAAGATCTCTCGGACGCGAGTCCAAGATCTATAGAGATATTTATCATTACCGAGTGCGAGTGTCAAGTCACGCTTGTGATCCAGATGTATCGCATCGAGGAATGACAATGACGACAAATTATGATCCAATATATGGGACATTTTTTTACAAATCGTACACATATTTTGTATACGGCTTCTATTAATTAATTAATTTGACATAAACGGATTTTTATGGAAACATTTTTTTTCCAAGTATTTTCATTCAAACTTTCGGCAGACTTTCGGTAAAATTTGTAAAAATTCTCTGGTACTTTAAATTCATTATCTCCAGTTTAACTGTATTAAATTTAATCGATTTAGGTATTTCTTACCTTGTTATGTTAACTTTTCAGTGAGATGACTGTTTAAATAATTTTAAATTAGTTAATTAACTAAAAATATTAGAAAATTACTTGTTTAAAGAATTGAAAAAATACCGAAAATTCAAAACAAATTCCCTAGAATCCAAAGTAAATCCCCTATTTTTAAAACTTATTTTCCTAGATTTTAAAGTAAATTACCCAAATTTTAAAGAATATTCAATAATGTCAATATTTCCGATATGTCGATATCGATAGTGCATTTCTAACCTTGGAATTTGAATCTATACGAGTATTCATTACGAGTTAGGAGTTACGATCAGTTAGGTACGATAATTTCCCTTTCCTTTTCCCTTTCTTTCTTTCCCTCTTTCCTTCCATCTTTCAATCTTTCTGTCGTGCTATCTTTCTATCTTTCTATCTTGCTCGATCGAAATTTCAGGGCGGCAATCTTGCTTCATTCATACCGTGTCGTCAGACAAACGTTTCACTCTGTGATGATAGATTAGGTTTCATCATCTGCGTACAATGTCTTTTTTTAAAAAATAAAACCGTTTCTTTCATGACGTTTTCACTTAGAAGTAGATCACATTGAATGCTTTTGACATAATAATAATGGTCCTATGTTTTGGACATACTTTTTGCATCTTATTCTGGACCTTAACAATATATTGCTCGGTTTTTTTGGTCTATCATTTTCCTTCATGTCAGTAATCCCATAAAACTGTTTAAAACGCTGAAAATCTTTTGAAATTCTTTAGAATTTCTCGAATTACTTTTAAAATCATTAGCATACTTTAAATACTCTTAAAATAGTAAATTGTAAATTTGACATTGGATTGGAAAATAAAATGATTTGTCAATTGAGTCTTTGTCAGATGTGTTCAAAGTTGAAAGAATTCTTCCCCTATCCACGGCCACCTGTTGACAATGAAAAACGCTGATGGAGAATGATACTGCGTTTTTTTATTTTATTTTTTTTTATTCCACTTATGAAGGAATCTCAAGCATCGTCAGCCCGTAAACCATAAACCGTGAGCTATATATTAGCATTTGTTGGTTGACGCTTTCTGGATTATTGAATGGCTCTCAAGGCTGAGTGCACATTGTCACTTGCTTGGTCGCGAGCTTGAAAGTGGCATGCAAGTCCAGCACGCGATAACCATCGGACCGACACACGTACTCACCCGACTACCATCTATCATCCCGCCGCGCAGCCACTGTTGGAATTATATAACAGTGATGTTCAACGCGAGGTTTTAGAGCTTCTCCTTTCCTCGTGTTTTTTCTCCCCTTTTCCGAGCGCTTCAGCGAGAACTCACCTTCTTCTAGTTTTGCAACTGGCGAATAGCGTAAATAGATAGAAATCCTAGTCCTTCCTATCTCCTTCTATTACTAAGGTAGAAAGAGATAAAGATTGTTTATCCATTTAAATCTCTCATCTATCCCCGCCTATCTCTTTATATCTTCATATCAATCCACATCCACGCCTATCTTTTTGAATCTCCTCTTTTGTATCCCTTTCTATCTCTTGTCCATCTCTGCCTATTTATTTTTATCTCCATCTCAATCCACATCAACGCCTATCTCTTTCAATCTCCATTTCTCTATCTCTTTCAATCTCATGTTCCCTATCCCATTTTATCTCCTTTTTAATCACCGTTCTCTCCTCCCTGTAAAAAGGATAGCATATGGCATTGAAAAAATTGTACACTCTAATGCCTATAAATCCAAACAAATTCCTTTTTTGTCGGGAATTAAATTAAATGGCATTCATATGCATTGATTTTATTCAATATATCTGGGCCAAGAAGCATTAAATGGCACTTGGGTTATTTGGTAATTCAACAGCATTAAATGGCATCGGTTTCATTCCATAGCTCTGCACATAGAAGGCATTTTATGGCATTCAACCAATGGCATGATAAAGAAACCACTTTAATGTCGTATTTTTTTGTGGATTCAAAATGACACAAACGGAAACAGTCGAATGCCAAGAAGCGCATTTGTACAAAAACAGAACTTGTTTGGATTTATAGGCATTAGAGTGTACAATTTTTTTAATGCCATATAATCCACTTCATACCTCTCCTTTTTACAGGGCTATCTCTTTCAATCCCCACTTCTCTATCTCTTTCAATCTTTATATATACCTATTTATCCCTTTCTATCTCCTTGCCAATCTCAATCCACTTCTATCTCTTTCAATCTCAAGTTCTCTATCCCTTTCTATAATAATAATAATAACTGAAATAGAATCCAATGTGGACATAGGACCCAAATTTGCATAATACCCAATATGTACCAAGGACACAATATGTCGACGTAGGAACCAATATGGATATAGTGTACAATTTGTACATAAGACTCAATATAGGGCTCAATATAGACATAGGATCCAACATATATAATACATAGGATCCAATATGGAAATAAGATCCAAAAGTAGTTTGCGACCAAATATGGGTATAGGGTCCAATATGGACATATAACCCAAAATATGGTCATACGACTCAATACGAATATAGGTCTCAATATGAACATACGACTCAATATGCATATAGGCCTCAATATTAACACGGGGCACAAAAATTTTCCAAGAAAATTACTCCCCTACGGACTCAACCTCAGCAAGGTAAATAGAGACGACTGTATTTGAATGATTTTAAGACAATTCAATATACTTAACATTATTTTACGTAAATAAAAAAGGATGTATTTGAATAGAAACGAGTTAAGTTGAGACAGACAAGGAGATGGAGAGAAGTAGATGAAGATAGGATAGAAATTGAAAGGAACAGAAAAATGGGTATTAAAAGAGATAGGAGAAAAGTATGATTGATAAGAAGATAGAAAGGTATAGATGAGAATAGGAGAGAGGTAGGAAGGAATATGGACGTGGGGGTTGAAAAAGATAGGACTGAATTGAGATTACCAAGGCGACAGCAAGAGATAGACAAGTATACGTGGGAGATAGAAGGGGATATAGATGTGAGGATTTAAAGAAATAAGAGCTATTTTGATTGACAAGGAGATAGAAAGGTATAGACGATAATAGGCGAAAGATAGGAAGGAATAGGGAAGTGTTGAAAGATAAAGAGTGAATTGAAATTGATCAGGAGATAGAAAGAAATAGACAGGTATAGTCGAGAGATAGGAAGTAATAGAGATGTGGGAATAGACGAAAGAGAGGAAGGTATAGAGATGTGAAGATTAAAAGAGGTAGGAGCGAATTCTGATTGACAAGAAGATAGAAAGAGACAGACTGGAATAGGCGAGAGATAGAAAGCGATAGAGAAGTGAGGATTGAAAGAGATAGGAGCAATTTTAATTCAGATGGAGATAGAAAGAGATAGACAGGAATAGGCAAAAGATAGATTGAGATGGACAAATGCGAAATGAGAGAGATAGGAGGGGACGGTGGTTGAAAAGGACATCAAAGGGATAGGGAACTGGATATTGAAAGAGATAGAAGCGGATTGAGGTTGACATGGAGGTAGAAAAGGATAGGAGCGAATTCTGATTGACAGGGATGTAGAAAAAGACAGACTGGAATAGGCGAGATATACAAAAAGATAGAGAAGTGAGAATTGAAAAAGTTAGGAGCAATTTTAATTCAGATGGAGATAGAAAGGGATAGAGAACTGGAGATTGAAAGGGATAGAAGTGAACTGAGATTGACAAGGAGATAGAAAGGCATAGACAGGTATATATTGGGATAGAAAGAGATAGAGAAGTGGGGATTTAAGGAGATAGGCGTGGATGTGGATTGATAGTGAGATAGAAAGGGATAGGGAACTGGAGTTTGAAAGAGATAGTAGCGAATTGAGATTGTCAAGGAGATAGAAATGGATAGACAGTTATATATAGAGATAGAAAGACATAGAGAAGTAGGGATTAAAAGAGATAGGCGTTGATGTGAATTAAGATGGAGATAGAAATAGATAGGCAGAGATAGACAAGAGATAGAAAGGGATTCAAAAGAGCAGATTCAAAGAGATAGGCGTGGGTGTGGATTGATATGGAGTTAGAAAGAGATGGACGGGAATAGGCGAGATATAGAAAGGGATAAGAAATGTGTATCCCTTTCTAACTTAAAGATAGAAGGGGATAGCTCGGGGGATAGAAAGGGATAGGATTTCTATTTCTTTACTTCCAGCAGGGCCCTCGTTATAGCTATGTAGATTCGAGTGTAATAGAAGAAGACTCTAACAAAAACCAATATATAAAACAAGGAAAGATTATCTGATTTTTACTGTAAATAAAAGAAGATGAAAGAAGAAGACAAATATCTGTATTAAAAATTATAAATCTATCTATAAACATCTATGTCAATAGTTTGTAAAGTATTTTTTTAGAGAGAAAAATTATTATAGATTAAAATCAAACATTTATATTTTATGCAAACTGGCTAACGATTTGCATTTATTTTTATTATCTTTAATTTAAATGAAAGGTGTTTACTGTAATTTATATAATTATTACGTATATTTTTCGTTATAAAAACACAGTAGGTAATTGTATTCTTCTAAAACTTTACTACTTTTACAATTGTATGAATGTTTAAGCCAGGTTTCGTTTTTTAAAAAAAATCTCGAAACTTACAGTTTGATAATAATATTAAAAATAAACAGTTATGTAATTTATTATTCTTCATTAAAAAATAAATTTAATAATAAATTAATTGGTTATTTCAAATAATACAGAATAACTATAAATGCAAAAAAAGAGAATTAAGCATCAATACAGCTGTAAAAGTAGTTAATTTTGAAAAAAATATTATTTTTAAAAACACAAAACAGATGTAGTAATTATTTTGTTTAGGAACTATAAGGAAACATTTTTTATAAATATATATTATTTTTTGAACATGGGTTAAGTTTTTCAAATTAATGTCATGTATTTGTTGTTCATATAAAATTGAAATTTAAAAAATATCTTAATTATATATGTTAGGAAAGAACAAATAAAATATCATAAATTATAACATTTAAGAGTAAAGCAAATGAACGCGCGTCTGATCTTGTAATATTAAAGAAGGTATGCTTTATTGTTAGACGTGACAGCATTCAAATCCCATGATACCTTTGTAATCACTTAAAATGTCTCAAAATATCTAGAAACTCTGTTTTGAGAAATATCTAGAAAACTGTTTTGAGCTCTTCTGAAATCCCTTAAAATTGCTGGAAACAATTTTTAATATTTTTTAATTACTAGAAAATCTATGAACTCTGTTTTGAAATGCGTAGAATCAGTTTCGATATATTTTAACCTATTTTTTACGATGGGATGAAATATATATATAATTATATCTTTTTTTAAAGAATTATGTGTATAAAAAAGTGTACATTTCCTAAAAAGTTGTCATATACTCTTAATAAAGCTTACAAAGCACTTTTTCTGGGTTTTCTTGTAAAATGTTTACGGAATGACTCTTACTATTGTTCGTATTATCAAATCGAATAATCCTTCCCAGTTTTTGCCAAGATTCGCAGGTGTACGACTGGGAAAGGAGTGATCCGTTTTCGCACCTGCGGTGGGAGTCACCGTGATAGAAAATACCCGGAGTTCTGCAATGAACATTTGAAAAGTCCTTACAAGGAAGAGCCGATCTGCCGATGAACTTTTTTGAACTTTCAGACTTCCGGGTGCATAATTTTGCGTCAGTGTGCGCAAAGTGAAAAGAATGCGCTGATTATTTTATTGTTTTCTTTTTTCTTCATTTCTTTTCACATGGAAGGCCGTGACTTTATATAATTTCAAGATATTTTGAATGATTTGAAAGAATAAAATTTTACATAAGTGATTTTAAAAGATTTTTAAATCCAGACTGAATAGCTGTCAATCTGTCATGACGATCCGGACGTCCGAATACAAGTATTCTCCACCCTGCTGGAAGTAAAGAGATATAAATCCTAGCCCTTTCTATTTCCTTCTATCTCTAAGATAGAAAGGGATAAATATTGTTTATCCATTTCAATCTCTCGCCTATCTCCGCCTATCTCTTTCTACCTCCATCTCAATCTACATCAACGCCTACCTCTTTCAAACCCCACTCTTCTACATATCTCTTTCTATATCTATATATCTGTCTCTCCCTTTCTATCTCCTTGACAAACTCAATTCGCTTCTAACTCTTTTAATCCCCATTTCTCTATCCCGTTCTATCTCCTTTTTAATCACCGTTCTTTCCTATTTCTTTCAATTCCCACTTCTCTGTCTCTTTCTATCCCCATATATACCTGTCTATCCTTTTCTACCTCCATGTCAACCTCAATCCGCTTCTATCTCTTTCAATATTGAGTTCCCTATCCCTTTGATGTCCTTTTCAACCACCGTTCCCTCTTATCTCTCTCATTTCGCATTTGTCCATCTCAATTTATCCCTTGCCTATTCATGTCTATCTCTTTCGAATTAAAATCCTAAATCTGAATTTAAATCCTATCTCTTTCAATACTCACTTTTCTATCCCTTTCTATCAATAGTCTATTCCATTCTATCCCTTTAAACTCCTTTTCAATCTCATTTCACTTCTATCTCTTTCAATCTCCAGTTCTCTATCCCTTTCTATCTCCATTTCAATCCACATCCACGCCTACCTCTTTCAATCCGCCTATCTCTATCTCAATCTATCTCCTACCTTTTCTAGTATATCTCTTACTATCTCCATCTGAATTAAAATTGCTCCTATCTCTTTCAATCCTCACTTCTACATATATCCTCTTCTCTCTCTCTCTCATCTATACCATACTTGTCTATCTTTTGCTATCTCCTTGTTAATCTCCATTTGCTCCTATCTCTTTCAATATTATGAATGTATCAAATATGGAAATGAATAAGTTAATAAGAGAGATATAGCTTTAGGGATAGAAAGAGGTAGAAATTGCTAGGAAGATAGATAGATTTAGGGATCGAAAGGAATAAAATATTTTTTTATAGAGATAGATATTACCAGATATAGGGATAGACTAAGTAATAGGAAGGGATATAATTATATTGCCATACACAGGGATAGACTGTGAGATAGGAAGAGATAGATATCACCGGACACGGGGATACAATGTTGGGCAGAAAGAGATCGCGTTTTGGGGATGCAAAATGGATACTTGGAAGACATAGAAATGTTCTATCTCTTTCTATCTCTTTACTTCCAGCAGGGCTAGCATTAATGATGCTGATATTTTTTTCCCCGAAGGTGTATGGAGAATATTTTTACGTGGAATGTTGGAAAGTCCTAAAAAACACACGATGATGATGATCATTTTCTTTACGATGAATAATGAAATTTCTTGAAAAAGTCACGCAATGATGATGATGATGATGATGATGAAATTTTTATTCTTTTCTCTTTACTTCTAGCAGGGCTGGTATTAATGATGCTGATGATTTTTTGTCCCGAAGATGTATGGAAAATATTTTTACGAGGAATGATGGTAAATCATTAAAAAAAACACGATGATCATGATCATTTTCTTTACCTGGAATAATGAAAAGTCTTGAAAAAGACACGCAATGATGGTGATGATGATGATGATGATGATGATGATAATGATAAATTGAGGAACCTAGAATCTACGAAACTTCACCTCATGGTGTGTATACAATATACATTTATACGAACATACAAATATATACAAGGCGGCCCAAGTTGCTTCATTCCATTTGCGATATTCCACATTCTTCCCACACGTGTAAGACACATATTTGTAGGTAGGTACGTGAGGATGGTAAGGACTCCGGCTAGTCCGGCTACACGGGCTTCAGATGCCTACTTCTGATACGTTCTACTACCGCACCGTGGCATGCCATTTATGGGGCAGAGAACATCCGAACCGTTTACGCCGTTTACGGGATTGCAGAGGAAGACACTTAACTGAAATCTTTAAGTGCGAAAACTTTTTCAACAAATGCGAGGACAGTTAAATTTCTTCTTTAAAAATAAACTGGAAGGCTAACCTGAAACTTTACTTTCTAAACTTTGTCCCTTTAGTTGATATTACGAAGAAGCAGGAAGTCAGAATTTTGGAATCTTGAAAGAGACAATATTACTCTCAATTTTTATTGCGGAACCTTGTCTTCACACACTCCTCGACAAAAATTTAAAGTGTTACGTCGTAACAAATTTTTAGAATCAGTTAAAATAAATAATACTAATTGTAATAAATAATACTAATAAACTTTATTAGAGTTAATTGGAAAATAATGTAGCGCGGATATCTGTAAATCGCATTTCATTAACGGGTAACTCGGCGGCTGCGATTCGTAATAACATATCCAATTTCATTTTACGATAATAATATGAATTTGAAAGACCAGCTATATAGGATAAAAAGAATAGAATCTATAATATGTAGTACACGTACAATGTACATCATTTCCGAGGATTAAGTGCTGACAGAAATTAGAAATCTTCCTTAATGAGAGCCAACTTCAAAGCATCATTATATCTTCGTCTTTGGCTAACAAGTTTGGAATGATCTACCTGCGAATGTTTTCCTTAGACTTCCGCTTCCCTTGGAAAGACTGCAGTTAACATTTTTCGTACCTGTAAGGTGAATATTAAAAAACTTCTTTTTAATATATTTTTTTTTATTTGAGGTAAAGCAAAAGTATTGTACTCGTAGTTGAGTTGCAAAGAAGGCATAAAAAATAAATGAATATCAGTCATTAGTCATCGCAGTAATACCTATTGTCAATAAAAAAAATGAGGATGACTTTTCAAATAAAAATATGTAGGTGAGAAATAAATTTCAAAAGAGTGTCAGGTTTTTCGTAAGGTTTCAAAACAGCATTTATAATCAGGGATTTTAAAAAATTTAAAGAATTTTGAAAGAATTTCAAAATAATATATACAGAAAACTTTAAGGATGTTTAAAAAAAATTTCCACCATTTGTAGGGACTTTATGCAGTTTTAAGGAATTATAAAACAAGTAAAAAGATTTAAAGGATTTTAGATGATGTTAAATAAATAAGAAGAATGCAACGCATTTCAAAAGACTTTAAAGGATTTCAAGATATTTAAAGTAATTTTACACAAATTTAAAAAATGTTTAAAGAATTAAAAACAGTTTTAAGATTTTCAAAATATTTGATAAAATTTCAAAAAATTTTAATTATTTCATGCAATTCTAAAAGACTCCGAAGAATAAAAATTTGCAAAATTAAGCTATTTTAAGGAATTTCGAAGAGTTTTGTACAGAATTATAAAAGGTTTTGGGACTTGTAAGAGATTGCATACGATTTTAAGACTGTGACATAAAACTTTTTCTCGCTTTTATTAAATTTCAAAAACAAATTTAAATTAAATTAAATTTCAAAGATTTCGTTTTCTGGCTGTAACTCAAAAACGGCATTTTGGATTTTAATTTTCCTTGAAGTTTCTGAACCCGGCGGGCATTCCCGAACATTCGGTACAAGAACCGTTCATGAAATCTTTTAAAAATTTGAAAAATATTTTGAAATCCCTCAAAATAGTTAGAAATCTCACAAAATTTCATAAAATTATTAAATATTTCACAAATTATTTTTAAAAGCATAAAAACCTCTTGAATTCTCTTAAAATTCCTGGAAATTTCACAATGACATTTAAAGTCTCTTGAAATTCTTTAAAAAACCTGTGAAAACTCTTATAATTTCACGAAAATCTTCAAAATCATTTAAATTCTGTTGAAATCTCTTAAAATTCTACGAAATGTGTATTTTAAAAATCCTAAAAATCCGCTGAATGTCGTAACAATCACTTGAAAATCGTCGAAATCCCTTAAAATTCCTAGAAACGTCTTGAAATTCCTCTTTAAAAAAAGTGGCGTAACGAAATTTCGTAAAATTCTCGTATAGAGTATACATTATTGTTTCAAACCTAGTTGGCTTTTGAATGATTTGAAGTTGCAAAAAGGAAAGAATAATAATCGCGCGAGTTGGTTGGCTAGTTTATGAAAATGAAATGAAATGCGTTTTCCTGATGTAAAATAGATTCAAGAATAATTTCCAGATTTCCTTATATTCCCGCACAGTTATAGATACCCTGAATATGCAAAATATCAGCAGCCGTACATGAAATATCAGGAAAATTAGTGAAGGTATGTTAAAGTAAAGGAGAGGATGCCTTAAGAAAGAAAGCCTCAAGAAGGCCTCAAGAAAGCCTCAAGAAAGCATCCTTAACGATCCACTTTTACTTTCGCTCGCCTTGCCTTTCCTTCTCTTTACTCTCTTTTTTCTTTCCTTGCTCTCTTTTTGCTTTCGAGAACACCAGAAGGCTGTCAAGTTGAATGCAATGCAGTGCAAACAATCTTCAATAATAAAAGTCTAAAACCAAGAGTGGAATATGTGTGGCGCGGACGCGGTCGCGGGCGCGGGCGCATCGCAGGGTGGGGTTTCTTGTTTCCTTCGCGCCTGACGAATCCAGTTCAACTCTTCGGTTTTACTTTCTAAGCCCCTCTCACACCGCATATCGAGAGCAAGAACAAGAAGTCGCTTTCGAGAGTTTCGAAGAGACGAAGACGAGAGGTGGTTCCTAAAAAAGCGTCGCGTCGTCCTGTTCCTAGTCAACGGTTTTTCTGTATCGCTCAAATCATATGAATTTATGTATGGCTGAATGTGCGCTTTCGTGTGTGAATACGAGTACATGCTTTTATATATGAATGCATGCGTTTATGTGTGGATACATGCGTTATATCTGAATGTATATGTAGTCATGCACATATTCACAGAATATGCATACATTTGCAAAATGCGATGGGAAAAGTATAGACAAATATCGGTACATATCGATATACCATCGTATAGATTGTAGGGAATTTTTACTGTCACAATTCACCATATTGCAATTTTTATACACTCCGCGTTAGCGAGCCGAAATCTCAGTCATCCCCGCATTGTAGTACTTCGCGATGCCTCCCTCCACTATAACGGTTACTAAAACCAGACTAACACTACCCTCAGATGTAAAGCTGAGTCAGGTTTAATCTGGATTGCAAATTCAAAAAATATTTTTTCATTTCACTTTAATACAGGCATTAGAACCAAATTGACTACGAATCCTCACCTCAGATAGACACTGTCTACATTTCACCAATATGTGTCAACTTCATTAAACAATGCTTGATTTATATTTATAAATAAATAAATGCATTGATCTAACTTGACTGAAGTTTTTGCATTCCACTGAAATGAGAAGGTGCTGGGTTTTTTTTCTTTGTATCTATTGGTAAAAGTATGCATTTTACGCATATATATGCGTAAAATGTGAACGTATGCATGAACTGTGAATGTATAGAGTTATGTGCGAAAGTATGCATTACGTGCGAAGATATTTTGATGTGTAGGGAAGATGAGATTGTATGTGTGGTGACCACGCCAGGGTGGGGTCCTCGCATCCGACTTGGTGTTTTCAGTTTCACTTTCTAAGTCCCCTTCCAAGTCCCAACTCGCCTTTCCGACTGATCTAGGCCCGTGAATAGAGCCACCCCGCCCTACTATCGAGTATCCACTCCATTCTAAGATCCGCTAGAGATGCAAGTTACGGGATTCTAGTCTGGATGGATTACTCTGCCTGCCATCGACTTTAACCGTTCACTGATATCTTTTACTTCACTCAAAGGAATGCCTTTAGATGCTTAGATTTTAGATAGGATCTGATGATATTGACTAGGTACTGCATCTATAGAATAATGGGTCCAGAATATTGAATATTGAATACTGAATGTTTATTATTGATGATGTTGAAAGCTGTGATATTGAATATTTATGACTGGTGGTTAATTGACTTTGTACAAGAGAGAAACTTAGAATTTTAGAATATTAAGAATTTTAGGCGTTATGAGACGAATGATCCGATAGTTTGGAACGTTTCGTTTTAAAATAGACAATTAGACATCGATCGTTTTTGCCGGTTCGTTTTAACGTGGAACGTCAATCGGTTTTATCGTTTCTGTCATTTTCTTGAGTTATCATGAGTTATTTGAATTCAACTGCAGTATCTACATTTTGAAATCATCTTGGACCGAATCCATTTCAAATCAGACAGGGCACTATAACTTCAAATCATGGAATTAGTCGCCGATAAAATATGTTATTTCCCTATTGGAAGTAAAGAGATAGAAATCCTATCCCTTTCTATCTTCTCTTATCTCTCGTCTATCCCCGTCTATCACTTTCCATCTCCATATCAAGCCAAGCCTATCTTTTCGAATCTCCTCTTTTATATCCCTTTCAATCTCTTATCTATATCTGCCTATGTCTCCCTATCTCAATCTCAAACCGCATCAACGCCTATCTCTTTCAATCGCCATTTCTCTATTTCTTTCTCTTTCTTTTCTATCCTCGTCTATCACTTTCTATCTTCTTTTCAATCACCGTTCTCTCCTATCTCTTTCTACCTCATATACCTGTCTATCCCTTTCTATCTCTATCTATCTCCATCTGAATTAAAATTGCTCCTATCTCTTTCAATCCTAATTTCTCTACCCCTTTCTATCTAATGCCTATTCCAGTCATCTCTTTCTATTTCCATCTGAAATAAAATTGCTCTTATCGCTTTCAATCCTCACTTCTCTATCCCTTTCTATCTCTCACCTATTCCAGTGTGTCTCTTTCTATCTCCATTTCAATTAAAATAGTTCCTATCTCTTTCATTCCTCACTTCTCCCCCTCCTCTCTCTCTCTATATATATATATATATATATATATATATATATATCTGTCTATTCCTTCTTATCTCTCGCATATTCCTGTCTATCTCTTTTTATGTACTTGTCAATCAAAATTACTGTTATTTCTTTCAAGTTTGACTTCTTTATATCACCTTCTATCTCTCGCCTATACTTGTCTATCTTTTCTATCTTCATCTAGTTCTCTCTATCTCTTTGTCAATTAAAATTTGCTTCTATCTGTTTCAATCCCAGGATTTCTATATACTAGCCTATTTTTAAACCAATCTTTTTGGATGTCTTTTTCTCTTTTTTAGCATGTATACGTTAGTTGTATGTTTAGATTAATATGTATATGTACAAAATGTTGTAGTTATAAAATTATTAGGAATGTTTAAAATATGAAAATTAATAAGTTAATAAGGGAGAGATAGCCGTAGGGATAGAAAGAGATACATATTGCTATCAAGGGAGATAAATTTAGGGATAGAAGGGAATAAAATATTTTTGTATAGAGATAGACTAAGAGATATAAAGAGATGGATATATTACCAGAAATAGGGATAGGCTGAGGGATAGGAAGAGATATATTTTACCAGACACAGGGATAGGCAGAGGAATAGGAAGGGATAAATATCACCGGACACGGGATGCAATGTTGGGCAGAAAGATAGCGTTTTGGGGATGCAAAATGGATGCTTGGAAGAGATAGAAATGTACGTTCTATCTTTTCCTATCTTCAAATTTCTATCTCTTTCTATCACCTTTACTTCCACCAGGGTTGTCAAAGGAAATATGGTGATACCTATTTTTCCATGTGGGAAAAGAATGGAGTTTTACGATGTTATAACAATTTGAATTTTTAAGGTTGTTTTCCAAAACAACAATTTTTTTTTTAAACCTGTATAACTTTTGATGTAATTGAGAGGTAATCAGGCGTATGGTATTTCAAACTACAGTAGAAAATTTGAGAAAAAAAAATTAATTAACGAAACGGCAGTAATTTTTCTAAAAATATTTAAATTCGATTTAAAAAAAAACACCTTTTTTATGAGACTTTTTTGCTGAATTGGTTCTCATATCAGGAAGAAATCTTGTGAGTTTAATGGGTGCTAAAGTATTTTTCTGGTCAGAATAATTTTTTCTCTAAAAAATTTTGTTCTAAAATAACATAAGATCGTAAGAATTGAAGTTTAAGAAAAAAGAAAAAGAATTAAAATTTAAAATTATAATAAAATATTTTAGTGTGTCAGTTTTAGCAACAAGGAAAAAATTCTCAGAAAAACAATTGTCCTGATCGGAAAAATAATTTAGCACGCATTAAACATATGACTTCACATGATTTTTTCTTCATATAAGTACCAATTTAGCCAAAATATTTAATCAAAAAAAAAAGTTGGGGTTTTTGAGAAAATCGAATTTGAATATTTTCAGAAAAACTACTGTCGTTTTGTCAATTAATTTTTTTTTCTCAAATTTTCTACTGCAGTTTGAAATACGACTCCAAATTCTACCAGATCCTGGAAAAAAAGCCTGATATTTTTTGAAAACTGTTAAAATAAAAAAATATTAAGTTTGTTTGTTGCAAATGATGTTTATAGGAAACCGGAGGCCTAACACAATTACATTATTATGACAAGAGAATCTTATAAATCTGAATATTCAGAAGATATCCTGAAAATCTCTTCTAGAATGTGGGAACATTCTCGAGCAAATCGGGCGAAGGCATTACATAATTTAGCAATTCTTGGGTTACCGATGCACGCCCGATAAATATTTCTTGCACAATGTCGCGATTTTGGTCGATAGGAGGAATTCCTTTCTGCTGTACGTACACGATTTCGCGTTAAACGAACGGCCAAGTGAGGGGCACGTGCTGATCGAATCTCCGATTGAGGCTCGACCCTGAATCACGTCCGTCACATCTGGAGCGTTGCGTTGGAAGACGCGGAAGAAATCGTGTTAGAGAAAAATAAAAAGAATCAAGAGAGAAACGACTCGAGACTCTTGACAATTTAGGGAATATAAGGTCACCTGGACTTCCATAAAAGTGTTGAAAAGAAGTCGAGCACCAGAATTTCTGGACGTGGCAGCGTGACACACAATACCAAAGACACATTGCACATATCTAAGTGTCCGACACCTGGACGGATGATGCATAGGACCGTAGAGGGCATTTCCTGCATTAGTATATCATTTACATCCTCGTATATATCTCTCATTATCTGCCTACGTAGGGTGCCCGGGTGTCTTATTACCGACGACGCACCTGAATTATTGTCGCTCTCTTCGTTCGTGAGGCTAAATTGCACTCTCGCCAAATCGTTTAATCACTCTTGCGACATATTTGATGGGAAATTCTATATATGTGCATAAATTCTATACGTATGTATAGAGTTCATGTATCAAAAATGGTCTTATTTCCCACACACACACACTAATGCCAAATGGCCCAAAAATAAGTCCCAATTATCTAAGTCCCGAAAGTATAAAAAATTATAAAGCATCATTACTTGTTGAATTCGATTCGCCTCTCGATGAAAGAAACATTTATTTTCCTTACATCAGTTTGAATTTTGATTATTTGAAAAGTTATAGTCGAAAGATTAATTGTTGAAAATTACTATTGGACAAAATTGTCTTCTTTTACAATGAAATGCATTTATAGGTCAATCGATTCGTCTCGACGCAAGGAATCTCTATTTTCCTTACATGAGCTTTGAATTTTGATTATTTGAGAAATTATAGTCGAAAAATTAATTTTTGCAAATTACAATTAATTATAACTTTCTTATTATTCAATGAAATGCATTAATCATGTAGGTCAATAAATTCGCCTGTATGAAAGGAACATTTGTTACCCTTACATCTGCTTTGAATTTTGATTATTAGAGAAATAATTATAGTCGAAAAATTAATATTTGAATATTACAATTAATAATTATAACTTTCTTATTTATCAATGAAATGCATTAATTATATATATTAATTATATATGAAAGGAACATTTGTTACCCTTACATCTGCTTTGAATTTTGATTATTAGAGAAATAATTATAGTCGAAAAATTA
>JAUEJJ010000047.1:12865658-12882557 GCA_032164275.1 Synergus coniferae | reverse complement strand
ATATTTGAATATTACAATTATTTATAACTTACTTATTTTGCAATGAAATGCATTAATCATATAGGTCAATCAATTCGTCTTGATGAAAGGAACATTAATTATTTTCATTACATCTGCTTTGAATTTTGATTATTTGAAGAGTTAATATGTGAAAAATTAATTTCTCAAAATTACAAATTACCATAAGTTTTTTATTTTTCAATGAAATATATTAAATTTATAGGTCAGTCGATTCGTATCGACGCAAGGAACCTCTATTTATTTACATCAGCTTTGAATTTTGATTATTTGAGAAATTATAGTCGAAAGATTAATTTTTAAAAATTACAAATAACCATTATAACTTTCTGATTTTTCAATGAAATGCATTAAATGCGTATAGGTCATTCGTTTCGTTTCGATGCAAGGAACCTCCGTTTTCTTTACATCAGCCTTGAATTTTGATTATTTGAGAAACTATAGTCAAAAAATTAATTTTTGAAAATTACAATTAAATGTAACTTTCTTATTTTGCAATGAAATGCATTAATCATATAGATCAATCATTTCGTCTCGATGAAAGGAATATTTATTTTCATTACATATATGCTTTGAATTTTGACTAATTTGAAGAGTTATATGTGAAACAATCGTTTTTCAAAATTACATTTAATTATAACTTTCTTATTTTTCAATGAAATGCATTAATCATATAGGTCAATCAATTCGTCTCAATGAAAGGAACATATATTGTCGTTACATCAGCTTTGAATTTTGATTATTTAAGAAGTTATAATCGAAAAATTAATTTTATAAAAACTTTAAACGTATTTTAAACATATACCTTAAACGTACTTTGAAAGTCTCTCTCTCGAAACATTTTAATGGGAGATCTCAGGACCTCTAAAACCGAAAAGCGTTTAATGAGCGTGACTAACAGTGCTTGTGAATCTTTCTGTGACAAAATAAATTGAGGAGTATGTCATGAGATTTTTTTTCGTGAGCTAAAAAAATTACGGAAGTCCCAAGAAATTAAAAACCAAAATCTTATGCTCTCTACTACCTTTTATTATATCCAGAGATTAAGCAGTGGTAAAACAACCTATAATTTAACAAATAATATTTAAACACGGAGCAATTACATTAATCTATTAAGTACAGCAACTGATGGTACTTTCATCTAAAACACGTTTATAATCTCCTTCCGTTTTTCTCATATCACGAAGTTCTAGAAAGTGTTGTCACGAATTACTCGACTTTCAGAATTAGCAACATTTTTCCACATTTCAATTAAACCACGCATCCATTAAACTTTCCGTAAAGCAGCACATATATATTTCTGAATTTTTACGCCCAGCACTCCGCACCTTATTACTATGGTGAAGCATTCATTAATCGACTGTTGAAGAGTGTGTCATAAAACATAAAAGGAGGCATCTGACACCATTAATTTATTAGATTACATCGAGATGCCTGAAAAACGATAAACCATCCACAAGCAAAATGATTTGTAAAGGGCACTCGAAATTTATCTAAGAAGTACCTGAAAGAAAATTATAAAAGGATCTTCACCTCATTATGCTAGAAATACAAATACGCTTTTAACATTGTAAAAATTACAGCCATTTTATTTACTTACACCTAAATATTAAAATATGTTACACCTTAATATTTTATTTAAGTGAAAATATCATCATAGAAAATCAAGTTGACCTTAGTCTCTCATAGAGTACAGTCGTCAGTCGTGTAGAAATTGTCTTTATATAGTTGAACCTGAACGCTGTTCAAAAGATAGACGCTCATCAAGCCCTTGAGTCAAAGTCCAAATTCGCAAACCAAAGAACCGCAGTGCAGGTACACTATCTGAATCTCGCTCAGAATTCCCCACAAAAAAAAAAGGCAATTAAAGGGATAAGGGTCTTAGTTTTAAAATTTGTAACTAAGGAATTCGTCGATTTTAAGGAACTTTAAATCTTTTTCAATGTTGAGGAATTTTAGGATGTTTCTATAAGAATTACGAAATTCAAAGGATTTTTAGAACTTGGAAAAGATCTCATAGAATTTTAAGAGATTTCTTAAGAGGTTTTTTAAGAGTTTTACGGGATTTTAAAGAACCTCAAATTTCTTGCAATTTTGAAGAATATTAGAATGTTTCTAAGAACTTTAACAGATTTCAACAGCGATTTCGAAGATTTTCGTGGAACATTATGACATTTCGAAGGCTTTTTTAGGTTTTAAGGGATTTTAAGGAACTTTAAATTTTTTTTGCCATTTCGAGGAATTTAAAGATGTTTCTATGAACTTGAACAGATTTTAACAGCAAAATTTCAAAAATTTCCGAGAAATTTTAAGACACATTTAAAAGTTTCTTTAAGAGTTTTAAGAGATCTTAAGGAACTTTCAATTTTTTGCAATTTTGAGGAATTTTAGGATGTTTCTAAGAATTTCAATAGATTTCAAGAGCAATTTCGAAGATTTTCGTGAAATTTAAAGAGATTATTTCAGAAGGCTTCATAGAAATTTTAAAGAAGTTTAAGGGATTTTAAATGTTTTTGGGAAATTGACACGAATATATGAAAAGAATTTAAGAGATTTTGATAATTTTTAAATTAATTTATGAAATTTTTTATAATATTTTATGAGATTTCTAATAATTTTGAGGAATTTCAAGATATTTTTCTGATTTTTAAAGGATTTTTCAAAATTTGATAAGATTTTTAATAATTTTAATGCATTTTAAAGTATTTAAACTAATTTTAAATGTTATCGTAGAATTTTTACGAATTTCAAGAAATTTCTGGGAATTTTAAGGGATATTCACGAATTTTGAAGGATTTCAAAAGAATTTTATTATACTTTAAAAATATTTTATGGAGTGCGGAGGATTTTAAAGTTTGTCAGAGAATTTTATTCAGGGATTTCAAAATATGTTTATAATTTTTAAAAGATTTCAAGAATGGTTATAAAATTTTACGGAATTTCCTGGGATTTTTCTTATTTTTTTAAATTTCGTGAAAATTTTAAGGATTCTATGGAATTTTATAATATTCATGATAATTTTAAGGGACTTCAAGGTGCTTTTCAGGCTTTTCATAATATTTTTTAGATTTCTCTAATGATTTCATGGAATTTTATGAGATTTCTAATAATTTTAATGGATTTTAAATGTTAAAAAATTTCAAAAGGTTTCTAGCAATTTCTAGAGATTTTCACGAATTTTAACATGGATTTCAAGAAATTTATGATTTTCAAAATTTTTGTGGAATTTCAAGGGATACCAAGAGATTTCTAGGATTTTTAGACGATTTTAACGGATTTTAAGGAATTTCGAACCTTTTTTGGGTAAAATTATAAGGGACGAGCAAACAAACATGCGCGATTGTTTTGTTTTCCTTCCTATTCGTCATTCAAAAACCAATTAGGTTTGCAACAACAATGTATGCGAGATTTTCGAGACATTTTGTTACACCACTTTTTTAAGAGAGAAGGATTTTATAAATAAGCCTCAAAACAAAGAAAACTTTGTCATTAGATAACAATGTAAATATTTCCAAGTGATTCTAAATCCTAAAGTAAAAATAGGTGTACGATTTGTATAAGAATGTCTCCTATTTATGTCAGTGCAGAGTGCAACGTGAAAAGGATCGTTAGTGGTTCCGGATTAGCAGAAATTTCATAAACGAGAGACGGGTGTGGTTGTGAATTCAACACGAGAGTCGCTCGCGCAATTTATGGGTAATTAAATATGAAGGATGGCGAGCGTGCGTTAGAAATCCCTTTGACTCGCCGCCATCGTTCTTCGATCGATTGAACTGGACTTGCACGGAAAAGTTTCAAACGTATCTCGATTGCAGAGAATAGTTGCGTTTCCTATTAATCCTTTCTATAGTTCATATCGAAAAAACGTGAACCATAATGTCGGTTCGAACTCTGAAGACTTTGCCCCTACTTCCTAAAATTTAAAATAGTTGCTTAAAGTAAAAAAAAACACTTCACGAAAGAAAAATCTGAAAAAAAATATTTAAAAAATTTGAATCCTTTAATGGTATTCTGAAATTGCAGAGTGCACGTGACTTAAGTGACCTTGAGAGTGTTTTGTAAATACTCATCGACAAGGAAACGGCTTCCGAAAACAGAAGCTTCGACACAGGTGCGATTTCAAGTGGCAAGAGAGTGACGATATGCCTCTGGAAAACCGGTATTCTTAAACTGATGATCCCTGGAGTGGAGAGACGAGGTGCGGAGAGGAACTCGAAGTCATAGTTCAAAGAGTTTGAGCTGCGTTGGCCAACTGCGCCTCTGAGAATCGCGTGCTCTAGAAACGTTTAAGATCGACCGATTAAAACGTATCCGCCACTTTCAGCGTTACAAAGTTGTCAAGAATTTATTAGTCTCGCGAGAACGACGGTGGTATCACACAAATATATACATGATTTATGTCCAATCTGTCTTTTATAACTCCAATTCTTCCATTTTTTCTTCTTTCTCAAGTGTGACAAACATTAGGACAAGGCATTTTTTGATAATTCTCTTTCATTTATCCTCTCTTAAAAAAGTGGTGTAACGAAATATCTCAAAAATCTCGCATGCATTGTTCTTGCAAACCTGATTGGTTTTTTAATGACAAATAGGAAGGAAAACAAAACAATCGCACATGTTTGTTTGCTCTTCCCTTAAAATTTTACCCAAAAAGCTTTGAAATTCTTTAAAATTCTTTAAAAAAATCTTTTGAAATCACTTAAAATTCTTTGAAATTCAACACTTAGAATGCCTTAAAAATCCCTTGAAACTCTTAGAAACTCTTGGAAATCCCTTAAAATTCCTCAAAAATTTTGAAAATGATAAATCTCTTGAAATCCATGTTAAAATTCGTGAAAATCTTTAAAAATTGCTAGAAACCTCTTGAAATTTTGTACGATTTAAAATCCGTTAAAATTATTGGAATTCTCATAAAATTCCATAAAATCCTTAAAAATTCTAAAAGAATCTTTTGAAAAGTCTCTTGAAGTTTCATAAAATTATTATGAATTTGATAAAATTCCGTAAAATCCTTAAAATTTTCCTAAAAATAAAAAAAAATCTGAGAAATCGCTTGAAATTCCTTACAGTTTTACAAATACCTTCCAAATTTTTATAAATTCTACGAAATCTCTTAAAAGTGATAAAGATCTTTTGAAACATTTAAAATCCCTGAAAATCCTTTAAAGTTCCTAGATGCCTTCTAAAATCTCTTAAAATCTCACGAAAATCTTCGAAATCGCAGTTGATATCTGCTGTTAAAATTCTTAGAAATATCCTAAAATTCCCCAAAATTTCAAAACATTTAAAGTTCCTTAAAATTCCTTAAAAATTTTAAAAAAACCTTTTAAATGTCTTAAAATTTCACGAACATTTTTGAAAGTGCTTTTGGAATCTACTTAAATTCTTAGAAACATCTTAAAATTCCTCGAAATTGCAAAAACTTTAAAGTTCCTTAAAATCCCTTAAAGCTTCATCGAATCCGAGAAGAGTCCTCTTTTTTGAGTAGCAAATAAATTACGACGAGTAGTTGTTGTGAGCCTAAGTTCCAATCGCAGAGTAGTATTAGTGTACATAGTTTTTATATTCAGTGGAAAATTATTAATCTTTTTTGTGAATTCCGCCCTTGATGTTATTGAGTTTGCAGAACTGACACTCTTTATTCCGAACCACGTATAACCCTTTTGTAGTTTTATTGTCAATGGCTCAAATCATAAGTGTCAATTGCATACATACGAGTATGAATAATTAATCTAATTAGTTAAGAAGATTAGCGATGATGTTTACAATTTATTATAGGGATGATGCTTACAATCATGCTAAATGAATCATGTGGTGATTACAAGATTATTGAGAAACTGATTCATGAGTTAGTTACTAATAGTTAATTAATAATTAATAATTATGCGATAGTCGCGTTGACGTGACACTCCCTTAAACAATTTTTTCATTGTTGCTACCTCAATAATAAAGAAAATGGAAAAGAAAAAACTGTAGTTTGCGCTATTTCTCAATCGAAAAACGCGCGCATTTCGTTAACGTACGTGGAACCTTTATAAGGTATAAGAGAGGATATAGTATGAAATCTATTGTATAAGGTAACATTTTCATCGAAAGAATTTAATACCGCGTATTCAAGATTTGAGAAAAAGAAAAGAGGAGGAAAGAAAAGGGTCTACTGCACGAGGTTACCAAATCTTATTGGCCAACTTGTCACGCGTCAATGCCAGTCGGATGATGTATGTGTGTAAAATACTTGCTGCTTCTTTTTTCCTTTGTATTTTATGATTGGAAAGGCTTTTAAAACGATTCGAATACTTTGAATACCTGCAAATGTCTACGATAGACACTTGAAAGCTGAAGATAAGTTGAGGTGTGCATTTGGACGCCTGGACAGATTAACATGTCCACGTGTCATATATAATAAATAGTACAATGATTTCAGATTGAAAGGGCTGGATTCGAAAGTGTTTTCCTTTCTGTGCTTCGTCAGATTGACTCAGACATTTATTAGGAACTAATAATTGATCGGGTTCTAATCCGAACTTGGATGAAATCTGTGAATCGTCAACAACAAATTTCCGAACGATAACAAAGATAAAGTGGTGGCGGCTGCTCGATGCATGTGTGCGGATCATTTAAATAATTACCGCGTGGACTTTCCCGTCCTCGAAAAGGGCGAGACGGTCCCAAATAAATCCTCGCGGAGTCGGAATCGAATCCCAATTGTCACCTCGAGTGCAGAAAGTCGGCGACGACACCCTACACGTCCTCTTGTGAAACATCGATCCAATTAACGAGCCACGAATTCAGGAATAAATCCCCGCCAAACGAACATACCACATCTCGAAAAGAGATAACTTGCCTCTGCTATGCGCGAAATTAACGCTCACAATTCAAAAAGACCGGCTGATCCCTCCATTAATTCTCAAGATTCTTTGTATATTTTCCAATATTTGTTAGAACACATGAAGGATAAGAGATCTTTTTCTTGTTTACCTCCCTGCTGGAAGTACAAAGACAGAAATCCTATCCTTCTATCTCTAAGATAGAAAGGGAAAAAGATTGTTTATCTCTTTCTATTTCTTGTCTATCCCCGTCTATCTCTTTATATCTTTATATCAATCCACATCCACGCATATCTCTTTGAATCTCCTCTTTTGTATTCCTTTCTATCCATTGTCTATATCTGCATATCTATTTTTATCTCCCCCTCAATCCACATCAACGCTTCTATCTCCTTCAATCTCCAGGTCCCTATCCTATTCTATCTCCTTTTCAATCACCGTTCTCTCCTCCATGTAAAAAGGATAGCATTGAAGTGGATTATATGGCATTGAAAAAATTGTACACTTTAATGCCTATAAAGGCAAAAAAATTCCGTTTTTGTCCGGAATTAAATTAAACAGCATTCAAAGGCATTGATTTTATTCGATATATCTGCTCGGAAAAAGCATTAAATGACATTTGACTTATTTGGTAATGGCATTCAATTGTATTCAATCAATGGCATGATAAAAAAACCACTTTAATATCGTATTGTTTTGTGGATTCAAAATGACACAAATAGAAACAGTCGAATGCCAAGAAGCGCATTTGGCCAAAAACAGAACATGTTTGGATTTATAGGTATTAAAGTGTACAATTTTTTCAATGCCATATACTCCACTTCAATGCTCTCCTTTTTACAGGGCTATCTCTTTCAATTCACACTTCTCTATCTTTTTCAATATCTATATATACCAGTCTATCCCTTTTATCTCCTTCTCAATCTCAGCTCGTTTCTACATATCTCTTTCAATCTTCAGTTCTCTATCCCTTTCTTTCTCCATTTCACTTTCAATCCTCACTTCAATCTATCTCGTACCAATTCCAGTCTATCTCTTTATATCTCCATCCGAATTAAAATTGCTCCTTTCTCTTTCAATCCTCAACTTCTCTATCCCTTTCTATTTCCACTTCAAACTATATCCATGTCCATCTCTTTCAATCGGCATATCTCTGTCTCAATCTATCTCCTACCTATACCGGTCTATCTCTTTCTATCTAAATTAAAATTGCTCCCATCTCTTTCAATCCTCACGTTTCTATTTTTTTCTATCTCTAATATATACATATAACTCTAATATTTCTATACCCTTGGCAATCTCAATTCGCTTCTATCTCTTTCAACCTACAGTTCCCTACCCCTTTCTATCTCCTTTTCCATCACCGTTCTCTCCTATCACTTTCGATGCCCACTTCTCTTTCTAACTCTATATATAAACCTGTATATCCCTTTCTATCTACTTGTCAATCTCAATTCACATCTATCTCTTTCAATCTCCATTTCTCTATCCCTTTTTATCTCTTTCAATCCGCATATCTCTATGTGAATCTATCTTCTACCTATTCCAGTCTATCTTTTTCTATCTCCTTCTGAATTAAAATTGGTCCTACCTCTTTTAATCCCCACATCTCTATTACTCCCTATCTATCGCCTATTCCTGTCTAACTATTTCTATCTTCTTTTCAATTTCAATTCACTCCTATCTTTTTCAATCCGCAGTTCTCTATTCCTTCCTATATTTCACCTATTCTCGTCTATACCTTTTTACCTCCTTGTCAATCTAGATTGTTCTTATTTCTTTCCATCCTCATTTATATATCCCCTTCTATCTCTCACCCACACTTTTGCTATCTCCTTCTTAATCACAATTCGCTCTTATCTATTTCAATGCCCACATCTATATTCCTTCCTATCTCTCTCCTATTCTCGTCTATACCTTTCTATCTTCTTGTCAATCAAAATTCACTCTTATCTCTTTTAATACCCACTTTACTATTCCTTTTATTTTCTCATCTATTTTCATCTGCTTCTCTATATCTCCTTGGCAATTGAAATTTTCTTCTATCTGTTTCAATCTCAGGATTTCTATACCAGCCTACTTGTATGGTATGGTATAAATAATGTATGGTATGGTTAGAATAACATGTATTTACAAAATATTGTAGTTATAAAATAATTATGCATGTTTAAAATATGAAAATGAATAAGTTCATAAGGGAGTGTTAGCCTTAGGGATAGAAAGAGATACAAATTGCTAGCAAGGGAGATATATGTAGGGATGGAATGGAATAAAATATTTTTTCATAGAGATGGACTGAGGGATAGAAAGAGATAGATATTACCAAAGATAGGGATCGACTGAGAGATAGCAAGAGATAGATATTACCAGAAATAGGGATAGACTGAGGGATAGGAAGAGATAGATATTACCAGACACAGGGATAGATTGAGGGATAGGAAGAGATAGATATCACGAGACAGAAGATACAATGATGGATAGAAAGAGATAGAGTTTTGGGGATACAAAATGGATACTTGGAAGAGATAGAAATGTTCTATCTTTTTCTATCTTTTTACTTCCAATAGGTCTATGTGTAGCGAGGCTAAATGGGCACTTGAGTGTAGCTATAGGAAAAAATAATTTATCGGATTCTAACCGGGGCCAGATCTGGCTGCTATGGCGGGCCATCTATTGTGGCCCTGATCGAGTTCTGCGTTTCATTTCGAGTCTGACCCCGTCTAGATAGTGCGATTTGGTCCAAGTTCTGCCCGACCGGGCTACAATCAGATCCATATTGGAATTTCTGCACGGTTAATCATTAAGCTTAATAAGAAGTTTATAAAGAAAACCAACATAGTAAAGTGTCTTCCTCCTTACAGAGCAGCCGGCTTACTTCTATCGAGATAAGTCATAATAATTCATTAGCCCTCTTTATCATCGGAGATAATCTTTTGCGAGTAAGCGCAACTCGGCAGCTTCTTTCGTTTAAGATATACTCTAGAATCGATAAAAAACACTCTGTAACACGATTATCTACTTTGCTAATTCTAATTGCGTATCGTCTTTCATTTTAATGCAACATTATAGACCCTCTGAATCCGTTATATGGCGCCGTAAGACCGGTAATGATAAACAAATCCCTGTCTCGTAACTCACAAGAGGACACGCATTAGTATTTTATAGCGATAGTCTACGTCTAAGCAGAATGACATGTTCAGATGGTTTCTGTATCAAGTATCTCTTTTTTATGTTGTACATTTTATTTGCTTTTTTTTACTAAGCCTATGCCAGAAACTCGAGATTAAGAAGTAGAAATTGATGGGCAATTAGTCAGAAATTATCTTGCTCACATCAGAAAATAATAATCGATATTAAATTGAGAAAGATTTAAAGAGGACATATAACATATTTAAACTATAACATATTTAAAATTACTTCAAAGTATTTTAAAGATTTATAGAATTTCAGAGATTTCAAAGGATTGAAAATAAATACAAAAATATTTGCAGCTGATTTTAAAGATTTCAATGAATTTAAGAGATTTCAAGAGATTTCGAAAGGTTTTCAGATATTATGAAAAGACATTAAACACTTTAAGGGATTTCAAAAGATATCAAGAGTACTACTTGGTTAAAAATTAGTAATATGCAATCAATTCATTAATATAAAATATTACTATAATTTTTGAAGTATTGATTTTAAACCATTACTTTAAAAAGGAATACTTCCTATAAACTGAATTATGTTTTCTATTGCCGGTGGAGTTATAAACGTTTACTAAGTTAAATATCAGTACAAGTTAGTCCATGTTTTTTAAATTCTCAACAGAAAATGTATTATATTTATGTACAATTGAAACCCCGTTTTTATTCAAATGTTCACGTTTTTCGAACCTCTCACCCTCTCCAATCCTTCTGCCTCTTCCTCACCCTCTCCCACTCCATCGCACTCCCCTCTCCCTCTCTCATCTCCCCCGCCATTCCCTATCCTCCCCTCCCCCTATCCCCCTCCCTATCCCTATCCCATCCCTCCCTTATATATACCCTCCCACTCCCTCTCTCTTTTTACTTACCATTATAGATATTTATTATTGATCTCCTGCATTAAGATGTATGATTCATATCTATGCAGTTGAAAATTATTGCTATTCAAAATATTTTCTAAGAATCATATAGTTCAAATTCTATTTACGTGAGGCTGCCGTCCCATGACTGGGTTTTGACGCAGCGTCGACAGCAGTTTCATGACAGAGAACGAGACAAAAGTATGCTTCTGTGTCTTTTTCTGACTTCCCTACTCACGCAGGGAAGTATAGCGCTTTAGCACTTCCCTGCTGGACATAAAGAGATATTCCTATCCCTTTATATCTCATTCAATCTCTAAGATAGAAAGGGATAAAGATTGTTTATCACCTTCAACCTCACGCCCATCCCCGTATATTTCTTTCTATCTCCAAATCAATTCACATCGCCGCCTATCTCTTTGAATATCCCCCTTTCTATCCGTTTCTATCTTCATCACAATCCACATCCAAACTTATCTCTTTCAATCTCCACTGCAATCTCTCTCTCTCTCTCTATATATATATATATGTCTATTCCTTTTTATCTCCTTGTCAATATTATTCTCTTCTATCTCTTTCAATTTCCATTTCAATCCACATCTATGCCTATCTCTTTCAATCCCCACTTATCTATCTCTATCAACCTTTTTTTATCTCGACTTCTCTATTCCTTCCCATCGCTTGCATATTCTTGTCTATCCCTTTTTATCACCTTTTCAATTTCAATTCACACCTATGTCTTTCAATCCCCACTTCTCTATTCCTGCCTATCTTTCGTGTATTCTTGTTTATACCTTTCCATCTCCTTGTCAATCAATACTCGCTCCTATCTCTTTTATAACCCACTTTTCTATTCCTTTTAATTTCCTCTCTGTCTTCATCTACTTCCCGCTATCTCCTTGTTAACCGAAAATTATTCCTATCTGTTTAAATGACTGGATTTCTATCCCAGCCTATTTCTAAACCTATCTTTTTGAATGACTTCTTCGCTGTCTCATCTTAACTCGTTTCTATTCAAATTCATTCTTGTTTATCTCATTTCCGTTCAATTATTTTGTTTTAAAAAAGAAGTTATTTGGAACTAATAGATTTCTTTCGGAGAATCACTGAAGAATATTAAAAAAATATTATGTACGGAGCTTTCTTTAAATAATCATTTTATATGAGTCTTTCAATTCACTTATGCTTGTTTCCGAGTTGAATTTTTGTGGTTGGAAAAATGTTTTTTTTTTTTTTATTGTTCCATGAGGTGATTACATATGTATTATATCATTTTCTCATGATCCTACTATATTATCAACGGATAATATAGTAGACTATTTTATCAGCAGATAATATAGTAGACTATAATAATATACAACGGATAATATAGTAGGATTCTCTTGAAGCTTTCCATTTTCATCGTCAGAGGGCAACACTATTTTAAATTGTCGATAAGAAAGATCTCTACACTTTTTTAAATCATATTAAACCTCGCATTATTATAAACTTTAGGATCAATTTATTTGACTTGGAATGTTTTTTAGCGCGGTGTTACTCGTTTCAAAAAATTACGGACGGATAAATTATTAGAGTAGTGATCCAAAATTTTTATTATAACATATGATACAAATTTTACAGTCAATAGAAAATTGAGTGCAGTACTAAAAGAGTTTCCCCGTTTAAAAGCCCGGTTAGAATCTAAATAGAACCCCATTAGAACATGGGTTTCTATCAGCTGACAATAACCCAAACTAATCCGGATCAATCCCAATAATTTCGGATAGAATGAATTAATTTTACTAGTGAAAACATTGGATTGAAATTCATTTCCTAACCAATCCGAAATTTTGCGAATCATTCCGAAATTTGTATCGGAACCAAACAGATTTATTACCATCTAATTCAAAAGAAGTTTTCAATCCAAATTAATCCGAGGCCCATTCAAAATCAATCCGAAACTTTACCCTGACAAAACTTTAGGTCTGCGAATTCTTTTCGCACCAATCCGAAACATTCCGAAATTTTTATCCAAAAGTATCCGGTCAATCCGATTTAATCAAAATTCATCCGAACTTTCAATCCAAAATTATTCAAAAAATTTCGGATAAATTCTTATTCATTCGGAATAAACGGGTTAGTTCGGATTAAAAGTTCAGATTCATTCGGATTAACTTAGATTCATTAGATTCATTCAGATTAGAAGTCCGGATTGATTTTGAATGGGCCTTGGATTGATCCGAATTGAAAAGTTCCTTCGGATTAGATCGGATTGCAACTGTTTGATTCGTATAAAAATTCCTGAATGACTCAGAAAATTTGAAATTGGTTTTGAATGAATTTTAATCCAAAATTTTCGCTAGGGTGCGTTTTAAGCGGCATTTTCAATCCGAATTCTAACGGGATTTTTTAGGTAAAGATGTGTTTATTTTTGATTCGAGCAGGAGCAGGGCTACGAGCTGTAACACGTATAACAGCAGTTTCTTTTTCATAAAACCAAAAGTGAACTTTCTCGAAAAATAGTATAATCAGTGGCAGAACAAAGCATCCGAATGAAATTGGTAAAAGGTTCAATATATCCGAAAACGTGACACCCGTAAATGTGGGTTCAGGATCTTCTTCAGCGTGAAATGTCTTTACATTACCATAGACACTTTTAAAAATATGATCCAATATGCCAAGATCCTTTAGCTTTAAAATGCTGAAAGAATTGTTACCGAAATTTAATTATGTATAATATAGTACATCTCCCTGCTGGAAGTAAAAAGATAGAAAGAGATAGAAATTTGGAGATAGAAAGAGATAGAACTGTTCTATCTCCTCCAAGTATCCATTTTGCATTCCTAAGACACTATCTCTTTCTACCCACCATTGTATCCCCATGTCCGGTGATATCTATCTCTTCCTATCCCTCAGTCTATCCCCATTTCTGGTAATATCTATCTCTTTCTATCTCTTAGTCTATCTCTATGAAAAAATATTTTTCTCCTTTCTATCCCTAAATCTATCTCCCTTGCTAGCAATTTGTATCTTTCTCTATCCCTGAGTCTATCTGTTCTTTATTAAATTATTAATTTTCATATTTTAAACATTCCTAATAATTTTATTACTACAATATTTTCTACATACATATTAATCTGAACATACGACTAACGTATATGCTAAAATAGAGAAAAAGACATCCAAAAAGATAGGTTGAGAAATAGGCTAGTATAGAAATCCTGAGATTGAAACAGATAGAAGAAAATTTCAAATGCCAAGGAGATTGATAGAGAGAAGCAGATGAAAATAGATGAGAAAATAAAAGGAATAGTAAAGTGGGTATTAAAAGAGATAGGAGCGAATTTTGATTGACAAGAAGATAGAAAGGTATAGACGAGAATAGGAGAGAGATAGGAAGGAATATAGATGTGGGGATTGAAATTGATAAGAGCGAATTGTGATTAAGAAGGAGATAGCAAAAGATAGACAAGTATGGGTGAGAGATAGAAGGGGATATATAAATGAGGATTGAAAGAAATAAGAGCAATCTTGATTGACAAGGAGGTAAAAAGGTATAGACGAGAATAGGATTGAAATAGACTGGAGTAGGCAAGAGATAGGTAGGGGTAGAGGAATGCGAATTGAAAGGGATAGGTGTGGATGTAAATTGAAATGGTAATAGAAAGGGATAGAGAGGTAGAGATTGAAAGACATAGAAGCGAATGTACCTATATGTACCTATGTATGTATACATATGTACCTAGATGTACTATACCTATACTCGTATGTACCTTCGAATAGCTCGTAAGCCCGTTCTTCCTACCCCGCAGCGTCACTCGGCAGCCTATATGTAGAAAGATAGAAAGAGATAGTGAAGTGGGGATTGAAAGAGGTAGGGGTTGAAATGGATTGAGATGCTGGAGATAGAAATAGATAGGCAGAGATATACAAGAAATAGAAAGAGATACGAAAGAGAACATTCAAAGAGATAGGCGTGGATGTGGAGTGATGTGGAGATAGAAAGAGATAGACGGGGATAAGCGAGAGATAGAAGAAAATAGAAAGGGATAGGATTTCTATCTCGTTACTTCAAGCAGGGCTCGCTTCTATATAGGTGTTTAATTTTAATGGCACTTAAATACCAATATTAATTTCTGAGTTCCAATTTAAATGTTACTTTCTCAATGAAGATATAAACAATTGTCAATACTTACTTATAATTTAATGCTTGTGTATATGGACTACTTTTCTGATAAGCGAAAGAAAAACCGATGGAGGGTGAACTACAAATATATGCCAAAGAGCAGTTAAGTTCTTTTATATGTGGTTCTATGAACATTTCAAACAAAGCACCTGCTATACTTTCACGACAAACCTAAAAAAGATTACAGTAATTTATTTTGTGAATGTTACTAAGGGAGCGCTCATTAATTATAAAGAAATAATTTTCAAGCCTTATATATTTAATAGACTCTCTCAAAGGTTGCCAAGTGGAGAAGGTTTTTTTTTCTGCAATTTACCTTTTTCTTTAAATCCTGATTACTAACTGCTAGATCCTCATCTTTCAATAGTTTCTTTATCATTATATTATAAGGGTAATATTTCAGCTCCTAAAAGAATGAAACGTTTTTTTTTTTTTTTTATAATTGTCGTTGTTGCCACATAAATGTAGCAGTTGTGACGATAAGTATATAAAAATTAATATTATTGTAATTTTTTTAAAACAAACATTAATTTCCATTTATTAATAATCACACCAGTTTACTTACTTTTGTATCCTGATACATTTGCGAATATCTTACAACTGCTAATTTATAACGTTTGTCTTGTGCAAATTCTTCCATGGAAGAGAAAGGTAAACCATCCTGAATGGCTACAATTTCGCTTACTAAAAGTGATGAGTAAATGGAATAAATAATCAATCCAAAAAGAAATATTGCATAATACGCCATCCTATGGGATAAGATTTTCGGGAACTCTGCAATTATTCGTATGTAAAAGACTTAAAATAAATCATTTCACATTAAAAACGATCATAATACCAATACTAGATTAAATTGAGAATTGAATAATTTGATATGAATTCGCTGAAAATTGGATAATTTTGGTTCTTAGAGGAAGTTTAAAACACTAGCGAACCAACATACGCGAGCTACGCCCACGATTATTATTCTTTCCTTTTTACAACTTCTAATCATTCAAAAGCCAATTAGGTTTGAAATAATAATGTACTCTGTACGAGATTTTTGCGACATTTCGTTACACCACTTTCTTTTAAAGAGTAATTTCAAGACATTTCTAGAAATTTTAAGGGATTTCGACGACTTTCAAGTGATTTTTACGACGGATTTTTAGGATTTTTAAAACACTTATTATAGTAGAATTTTAAGATTTCAACAGAATAGAAACGATTATGAAGATTTTCGTGAATTGTTAAGAGTTTAAAAAGGTTTTTTTTTAAGAATTATAAGGGATTTTAAATATTATTGTGAAATTTTATGAGTTTTCAAAGGTTTTTTAAAGAATTTTAGGGGTTTTAAAAGTTATTGTAAAATTTCGAGAAATTTTCAGAGAATTCAAGAGGTTTTTATGCTTTTAAAAATAGTTTGTGAAATATTTAATAATTTTATGGAATTTTATGAGATTTCTAATATTTTTAACGGATTTTAAATATTAAAAATTTAGGGAGGTTTGATATACGCCCTAAGCGCAAAGACCTAACGACATTGCTAACTCGGAAAAACAACTAGATATTTCATTTTTTACTTTAGACCTAAGAGCGTAGAAGCGGGCGAGAAGTAAGTGGAAAAAGAAACTCGCCTCGAAGTATCCAGACATATGTCTGGCTACGGCGCGGCGAAGACCGTTTCCACTTAAGAACGTGTGGAGGCAGAGCGAAACCATGGAGAGGCGCGGGAACCGTGAAAACTCATCCCGCGCATCTCCTTCTATCCGACTCTGCCCTCACCCACGGCGAGGGCAAAGTCCACGCGGCTCCTCGCCCTTAAATAGAGCGAACGCGAGGCTGTCAGTCAGAGGGGCTTCGGC
>JAUEJJ010000047.1:12849323-12861129 GCA_032164275.1 Synergus coniferae | reverse complement strand
TGCACTGACTAGGGATTTTTTATGAAGAGCCTCAATGTGTACGAGAGACACAGAGAGAGAGAGAGAGAGAGAGAGAGAGAGAGAGAGAGAGAGAGAGGCGTCGGTGTGGGTTGAGATGGAGATAAAAACAGATGGAAGAGATTTCAGGTTGACAAGGATATAGAAAGGTATGCATAGGTATATTCGTATATAGAGATCGAAAGAGTTACAGGCGAATTGGGATTGACTAGGAGATATTGAGGGATAGATAGGTATATTTAAAGATAGTACGTGATAGAGAAGTGTGGGATGAAAGGGAGAGGGGCAATTTTAATTCAGATGGACATAGGAAGAGATACATTGGAATAGGTAGGAGATAGGTTGAGGCAGAGATATGCGGATTTAAACAGGTAGACGTGGAAGTGGATTTTAATGGAGATAGAGAGGGATGGACAACTGGACATTGAAGGAGATAAAAGCGAATTTAGATTGACCATTACATAGGAAGGGATAGGCAGGTATTATTGAACAAGAAATTGAGAAGGACAATTATGAGGGAAATGTTCATCAAGTTTGAATAATTTAGAAATTTTTCGCAATCTTTTACATTCTTTTGAAATCCCTTGAAATCAAAATTCCATGAAATCCTTTAGAATTCCTTGAAATTTATAAAAATTTCGTTAAATCCTTTGAATTTCCATAAAATCTCTAAGGCCTTTCCAAATGTTTAAATTTTTTAATTTTTTACAAATTCAAAATTTTCTTTTCTTGTTTCGTGAAGTTTTTTAGAAACTTTTTAAATAGATGAAAATTTTGTGAAATATATTAAAAATGTTTTATCCTAGTATTATTTTTTTTTTTTTATGTGAATAGTGATATTTAAATAATAAAACCTCTCGTAATTCGATTATTCGACACTGTCATCTGCTGTTTAGAACTTGCATAATTTTGAGGAAGGGAGGAGCGACTTTAAGTTATAGAAGAAAGTGTCTTCGTGACGCGCGTAGGCTCGAAATTATAATTCATGCAAAAATCGACAGCTCATTATGCTTTGTGTGCACACATGTACAGAAAGTTGTACACAATACTACTGAGTACCTGTATCATCTATATACATGTATGTATAATAAAAGCGGGGAAATTATCTTAACGCGAAATCGGCACGTGTGCGGCATTGAAATCTCCACTCGTTATTCGTTCCTCACCAGGCGTTAATGTCTCTGTAGTTTGTGTTCGAATCACCAGATATAAGGCTTTCAACCTTTATGCAAAATACTTGCATACACTTATTATATACAGAATGTATATAATATACTATATATGTATATACTATACACATATGTATAGTATATGGTACCAATCATCACTTGGTTGCAATAAATATTATACGAGTACACAAGCTTCCCAAATATGGAAACTTCCTCATGCTTCATCACGACTTCCCGTGCAGAAATTGCCCCATTTAGCCCTATATTTAAAACCGTTTAGAATTCATAGAAATCTCTTGAAATCTCTTGAAATTCCAGAAAAACTTTCAAAATCATAAATCACTTGAAACCTGTGTTAAAATTCATGAAAATCTCTAAAAATTGTTAGAAACCTTTTGAAATTTCTTAGCATTTAAAATCCGTTAAAATTATTAGTAATCTCATAAAATTCCATGAAATCATTCAATATTTCACAAATTATTTTTAAAAGCCTGAAAACCTCTTGAATTTTCTTAAAATTCCTGGAAATTTCACAATAACATTAAAAATCCCTTAGAATTCTTTAAAAAACCTTTGAAAATTCTTAAAATTTCACGAAAATCTTCAAAATCGTTTAAATTCTATTGAACTTTTTTAAAATTCTACGATAACATTTAAAATTACTTTACATTAAAATGCATTAAAATTATTAGAACTCTTATCACATTTTATGAAATCCTTTAGAAATCAGAAAAATATCTTGAAATCCCCCAAAATTAATAGAAATCTCTTAAAATTCAACGAAATAATATATTAAAAATCCTAAAAATCTTAAGAGACTTTATGTGACGATTTTAGGAATTTTTAAGCAAACTACTCAGTCTAATTCAAATGATTTTCAAGAATTTTCTGTAAAAGATGCGGGTTGACGTAAGTGGCAAGTTTTTTTCGTCGACTTTCCACTGCGAAGCAGAAAAACGCGATAATAAAAAGCAAGTTGTATAATGGTAGATGGATAGCCAGTTGCCACAGATGGTAAATAATGAAAATAAAGGATGAAAATAACCCTATATTATAGCGAAAGCTTTGGATCGAAAAACAATCCAAATGAATCCGAGGTTAATCCGAACCAATTTTTTAATTAAAATTAAAATAATTTAGATAAAAATTTGAGTTTTGTCTTCGGATTGACACTGATTTATTCGGAAAGGAATTTTCTTTCATGACTCGGATTCAGCCGGTTAAGAATTTTGTTTTTAATTGGACCGAATTGATTAGGATAAGAATTTTTGTTCTGACTTTGAATTTTGGCTCGGACTGATTCGTTTAATAATTTTGATTTTGTGATTTTGGATTAACCCGGATCGATTCAGATAGAAAGTTTGACTTCCGATTGGCTTGGATTGATTCGGATAGGAATTCTTGTTTTGACTTAGGATTAAATCCGATTTATTCGAATATTTGTGGTATTTCTCGGATACAGGCTTGGGAATGGAACGGATTATGACGGATAGAAATTTCTTGTTGTATTTATTTAAACGTAAGCAGATATTTGATAAAAAGTTATTGGCACTTCCTGAAGATTTAATAATTTAATGAGACGCATATTTAATGAAACGTTCGTATAAGGTATAAATGCGAGATAAGTCATTACCTGCCATTATTGCCAAGACATCAATCTCGCTTGGGCTGTAATCACAGCCTTTCGCACTATTAGTGATACACCTTGTAAAGAGGATTAGCAAACTATCTCAGGAATGCGATTTGAAAATGACGGTCTGTTGAGGTGGAAAGTCTCAAGACCGGAAGATGACACTCTTTTTCTGGACGTGATTTGCTTGGGCGTTCCTGGAAAATGGTGCGATTGCTGCCGACGAGGAGAGCGAGAGTAAAATAGTAAATCACTTCCTCTGCAGGGTTTAACGATCTTTTACCAAGAAAAAGTCGCTTCGCGTTTATTAGCATTCACGCGCGTAGGTATATATGGTACATACACTATAAACTCGTACATTCTTTAAGACTTATGTATTTCTACATTTTCTTGCTCCTTCATTCTCCTTTTTCATTCTCGCATTCTTTTCAAGAATCCAACGCTAATCCGAACCAACCTGCTTTTAATCCAAATCAATATTTTTAACCTGATTATACTGATTACCTCTCTTAAGTTTGTGAGTCTCTGCAAAATTAAATTAAATTAAATCCAACCCTTATTGACTTACACGGGTCATATGCTCTTATTTATAAATTAATAAAGATATTACAAGACATATTCACCTCCACGTGATACGCCCTTATTCCGTGCAGAAATTTAAACATGGGCCCATACAAGGCTTGTAACGCTTTGGCAGACTATTGCCCTACTTAGGGAAAACTGACTAGGGCCTTGTCAGTTTACCGAAGAAATGCCCTAGTTAAATAAAAATTGCTTTTTTGAAAATTTGGAAACTTTATTAACGATCTTAACTTAATCTTTATAAATAGTAAGTAATAATAATAATAGTATCTATTATAGTATAATACTAAGTATTATACTATATAATTGTTTTGCGTTACTTTTTCATTAAGATTTCTGCAAAAAAGGAAAAAAATGAAATCAATGTATAGGTACTATAGTTCCATTTATCTAAGACGACATACATAATCAGCATTTATAGAAATTTCATAACATTTTTAATAATTTTAGTCCATTTAAATGTAAAGTAATTTAAAATGTTATCGTAGAATTTTTACGAATTTTAAGAATTTGAAGGGTTTTATGGAATTTTATAAAATTTATAATAATTTTAAGAAACTCCAAGGGGCTTTTGAAAATGTTGTTTAGATTCTTTAAGGATTTCATGGAATTTTATATTTTTAATAATTTTAACGGATTTCAAATGTTAAGAAATTTCAATTTTGTTTTCCTTCCTATTCGTCATTCAAAAGCCAATCAGGTTTGCAACAACAAAGAGATTATTTTGAAATATTTTGAAATTTCTGTAAATATTTTAAAATCATTTAAATTGCTTTCCCGCGCTTGAAACCTCGCCATCGAAAATAGTAAATAATAATTGAAACTATGGCACACGGTGGTCGGGAAGCAAAAAAAAGTCTGCTTTTGAAACACTCATTTACTTAAAATGAAATCAGGTATGAGAGTAGCAATTTTTCAATTTGTGATTATGTCGCCATAATGAGGGGCGAAGATTTTTTTTGATTATTGGAAAGCCAATCTATCAAGTTAAAAGCAGCTGTCGTAAGAGTAGCTTCTTCAGAAGTTCTGAGGCTACTGTTAAAATAAAACGGTTATATTTCGTCAGCCCTTTGCCTCCTCGCCTCTTTGTCTCTTGGCCTCTTCACTGATCGTTCCGGAGCTGAGGCACGAGCGAGTCTTGCTATTAGATTTTATAACGTCCGAGAGTTTATTATCCGATGCAGGAGTGGTCGCAGGAGTACCGTTGCTCTGCTCCAGTTAGAGATGATGTTGGATTGGATCCTCTCCGCAGTCTCCGCACTTAACTTCTTGACTCTAGAATTTCTTCTCGCGGATGAAAGAGAAATTTACTCCCGATTAGAGGAAAAAAAGGCGCTACCGCTCACAAGAAATGCGAGCAGCCGATACACGCAACACACATTTCACATGGAATTTATTTATTGCGAGTCGAGTCAACGCGACACGACACGCCACGACGAAAATCAGACAAGCTTTATTTACGCAATGCATGCTTCTTCTTTCATTAGTGAATTGGATTTTTTCAAATTCATATTTCGACATAATTAGATGTTTTTCTCATTTTTCCGAAAGATTGCCAAATTCGCTAAACTTTTTAATGTTCTTTAAAATTGAATTCAACATTTGATTTAAAATACTTCAGAGTCTGATTCATTCAATACTCAATTGACTCAACTTGATTTCTTTGAAAGTTGATTGACTCAAAATTTTATAGAGTCAAAACTTGATTCACATAACTTGATTGATTCATAACTTCATTAACGTAAACATTGATTTCTTCATAATTTGATTGATTAAAACATGGGAGATTTGTGAAACTTATGAGATTTCAAACATTAATAATTAATTAATTAAATATTAATAATGTTGATTCCATAATACTTGAAAAATCCAACATGTCCTGAAAGTTAAATAAAAAATATTTCTGAAATTTCCGAACCAAAACAACTTTTGGTTGTTTGGTTCGGTTTGAACTCTTTTTACAACTTCAAAGCATTCAAAAGCCAATTTGATTTGAAACAATAATGAACTAAATGCGAGATTTTTGGGACACTTTGTTACACCACTTTTTTTAAAGAGGAATTTTAAGACGTTCCTAGGAATTTTAAGGGATTTAGTCGATTTTCAAGGGATTTTTATAAAATTCAATGGATTTTTAGGATTTTGAAAAGAGCTCGTACAATTTTAAGAGATCTCAACAAATTTTAAGTGATTTAGAAGACTTTTGTGGAATTTTAAGACATTTAAAAAGTTTTTAAAGAGTTTTAAGGGATTTTAAGGAACTTTAAATGTTTTGAAGTTTTGGGGAATTTTAGGATGTTTCTAAGAATTTTAACTAATTTCAACAGCGATTTCGAAGATTTTCGTGAAACTTTATGACATTTCGAAGGTTTTTTAAGAGTTTTAAGGGATTTTATGGATATGTGTGCTAACTCCGCATGTATCTGGTTGAGATTTACACAATAATAAGTTAGCATTGATATAAGATTAAATTTTCCCGAAGATTAGAATTTAAAAAAAAAATTTATGGGAGTTATGGGGTTTACAAGGTAAATTAATAAAAATTAATTTCTCGAGAATGGCTGAACCGATTTTGATGAAAAAAAATATATGTTATGGGACTCGATGGGACAATGTTAGAAAACATTTATTAATTTATTATGTTGACCTGAAATTCTCCAAAAAAATTTTGAATTCTTGTGGAATTTTTTTTTTTATAGGATGTCTTTGGGCACACCCACCATCTTCTCTATAAATAATTCTTAGATGCTCTTTTAAAACATCTCCAATTTTTATAGAATTCAGATGAGTACAACATATACTCTAAAAATTCAAAATTTCTGACGTATCGGATATGCCGCAGGCTATGGCTATATTGGGCCACGGTCACTGACGATACTATACCCATACTTATGACATCTTATTATGGGGTGCTTGTTTATCGTGAGTCCCCTCGCCTCGCACAATTCGGGGTGCTTTTTTATTGTGAATCCTCTCGCCTCTCACAATTCCGGGTCCATAAGTATTGTGAGTCCCCTCGCCTCTCACGAACCGAGATGCTTGATTATCGTCATTCCCTCTTATCTCACGAACTGGGTTCTTGTCGGACCTCCTTAATCTGTGTTACTGTTGTTCACAATTACAGGAGGAAAACTTTATAGTCTTCGATAGGTACCTCCCGTAGTAGCCAACAGTCCTACTTCCGTTGGCACATTCACACTCTTATACGGAAAAAAAAGTTCATAAAATTTTTTAGAACTAGTTCTATAGTAAAGGATACGGCGGGTAGTATATTAAAAGTTAAAATCTTCTTGGCTTTAAATTACGTTGAACTATTCTACGAAACTATTCTACAGTTCTAGAAAATCTAAAATTCCAGCTAATATAAAATCTATATCGGAGAGGTCTCGAAACTTTAGAGAACAGTTCTAGAAAACGATAAACGATTTTGCGCCGAAAAAATAAATATTTTGTATTATTATTATTATTATACTCTAATATCTTTTCACGTGTTTAAGATACTATATATTACACATACAGCAGTCACTACACTATTTATAAACGCATGCTATGAACATTTTTATTATTCGCCGCGGGTTCGAACCCTAAATTTTCGTATTACATTCCTAACGCACGCGTAAAGTATCGCAGCTAAACCTAAATTGAAATAGAAAAACAAAATCTAAGATATAACCTACAACTGCAGCCCGGGGGGTAAGGGACGCGGAGAATGTCGCTACCTGCGCACTGTAACGACTGCGCAGCTCATTTTCTAGAACTCATTCTGGAAAATTTATATTGATGTATAGTTTACAAACTCTCAATAACTCAAATATAATTTTTATGAAACTTTTTAATGTTTTTTCGTGAACTTCTCTATATATTTTATAGAACTTTTTAAAATCAGACTTCGATCTAAAGTTTACAAAACTTTTCTAGAGTTATTCCAAAACTGTTTTACATTAAATACTGAAACTTATACAAAATTAAAATAATCTGTTCTAGGTTCGCTGTTATCCTCTACTATAGGACTAATTCTGTAAAATTTAATGAACTTTTTTTTCCGCATAGGGTGCCGTCCCATGTGGGTGCAAAACGTAAAATAAGGAACCAATTGCAGAAGACCATTAGATTTCTGTTTTCTCAAAAGTCCTCTATGTTATTCGCCGTTCACTTTATCTTTATGTTATGAGCTTTGCGCATGCATGAAATGAAACCCTAATATTCCGGATATACCGATATTATTTGGCTGTTATTTGACAAAGCATCTGTACACTTTTCGTGAAATATGACGATATTTAACTTGCAATGTGCCAACGAAAGTAAGACTTATAGTATAATCATAATGGCTATTAAGCCAGCTGAAATTCTTCGTAAAATATTTCAGCACGATAGCTTTTTGCATGTAATTGAAAACGACGGTAACGAAAATTGAGGAAGTGTGACAAGAACTCAGTCCCTGAGAGGCGAGGGATTGACTGACGATAATCAAGCGTAATGAATTGTGAGAGGTGAGGGACTCACAATAAAAAAGCACTCCGAATTGTAAGAGACGAGGGGACTCACAATAAAAGAACACCCCGAATTGTGAGAGGCGAGGGGACTCACGATAAACAAGCACCCTATATATAATACGATGTCATAATAAGATGTCAAGAGACTTTTCAAAATATTTTTTTCGAATTTTTAAAGATTTCATGAAATTTTATGAGAAATCAAATAATTTTAACGGATTTTAAATGTTAAAAAACTTCAAGAGGTTTCTAGCAATTTTTAAAGATTTTCACGAATTTTAACATGGATTTCAAGAGATTTATAATTTTCAAAAATTTGAGGAATTTTAAAGAATTTAAAGGAATTTTAAATGTTGTCGTTAAAATTCCATGAATTTTAAGAGAATTGAAGAGGTTTTTATGTTTCTTTAGAAGAATTTGTGAAATTTTTAAAGATTTTATACGCAGAACGATGCACAAGTTTAAATCATATGATCGTATGTAAATAAATAATTGCATTTATTTTTTCTCATAAAAAAAAATCGAAAGCAATATTTGGACTTCAAAATATGGTATGCTTACGTGCAATTTTTCAATTGTGTAAAAATTAAATATTAATATTTAAAAACGTACAGTGATAGATGTCAATTGCTGATTCAAATTTGCGCGCGTTCACCCGGTGAAATAGTGGCGATGAAGGGCGAGACATTTTACTCGTTATAGCGTGAGACAATGCACTCGTTATAGCAAAAGCATTCGTTATATCGAAAGTCGTTGTAGCGAGATTTGAGTGGATTTCAAGATATTTTTTTGAGTTTTAAAGGATTTCATGAAATTTTATAAAGTTTTTAATAATTTTAGTGCATTTTAAAGAATGTAAAGTAATTTTCAATGTTATCATAGAATTTTTACGAATTTCAAGAAGTTTCTTGGAATTTTTAGAGATTTTCACGAATTTTGACATGGATTTCAAGAGATTTATGATTTTCAAAACTTTTCTGGAATTTTGAAGGATTTCAAGATATTTCCAGGAATTGTAAACGATTATAACTGATTTTGAAGGATTTCGACACTTTTTGGGTCAAATTTTAAGGGACGAATAAAGAAACATGCGCGATTATTTTGTTTTCCTTCCTATTCGTCACTTAAAAGCCAATCAAATTTGCAACAACAATGTATGCAAGATTTTCGAGACATTACGTTACACCACTTTTTTAAGAGAGGACTATAGTTTTCAAAAAAATTTCCATAAGTATAAAGGAAATTTATTCATATAATAAATTAGCATAATTTGTCGGGAATTTTGCACAAATTTCCGAAACTGAACTGAAAAATTAAATCTATGTCAGCAATGAATTAAAGAATGAGGAAAAAAGTGCCTTCCTGAGGAAAGGAAAATGAGAGTTGATTTTATCAATCTGAAAGTTGATCGAGTTGACAACGAAACGGTTACTTAAGTGGAATATTAGCATCTCCTAGGCAAGGTTACTTGCCACTGTCTATACATATAGTCAGTGATGTGTGTAGGCAGGTCTCAGAATATCAGTATATATATTATATATATGTATATATGTTTTCTGACAAGAGACGGTACGCCTAACCTTATATGTCGAACGGCGAATCATAAATAATAATCGTTGGATTATTGCCGATGCACACATCCTCAATGTCGGCTAGTTAATTTTCCGCTCTGCGATGCACACGTTTGAAAATACGGAATCCCTGAATAATAATAAACGGCAGGTCGAGTCACGATCGATAACTCACTACGAAGTGGAACAAATAAGATGATATTCTCGCTCGTATCTCGTATCTCATATCATGAATCGGCAGATTTGAAAATCGATTTACGAAACAGTGATTATTCCATAACGTAATTATTATTATTGGCTGGGTTGCGCTTGTCAAAAGCCAAACAAAAAAGATGATCAAAGCCTATCCTTTTTTACCTGCCAGTTGTGATTATTATCATTTCGCTTTTTATTCTCGTATGTGTAAATAATTTATTGTACCTGAAATCCGATTACACAACAACATAAAAAATAATCTTGGTTCGTAATTAATCTTTTTGTCATTGCTTAAATACTTCCAAACTTGACTTGATGATCAATTACAAATGTGAGAACGATTAACTCGAAACTGGATTCATTCAAAAATTTATTAACACAAAACTTGATGCGACGTTTTCAAAACCTGGTTCATTCAATATACCTTCATTATTTCAGACCTCAATTGAATCAACTAATGAATCTAAAATTTCAATCGTTTACGTAAACGAAAAATTATTTTTGTGTAAAAAGCACGAGACATAAAATTTGATTGCGCTGAATAGTTCCATTCGATGTGAAAAAGAAACACAAAACAGTTTCAACCCCCTAGCACACTAAGATCACCCCCAAAATCATCCCCTAACTACAAAAATATCATTAAAAGTCCCCTCACTTCGAGACCTAAAATTTTATTCTTCTAAATAGTTCCATTTGATGTCAAAAGAAACACACAACAGTTTCAATCGCCTACCACATTAGGATCACCCCAAAAATCAACCCCTAAGCACAAAAAAGTGATAAATCCCTTTAACTTTGAGACCTAAAATTTGATTACCCTAAATGATTCCATTCGATGTCGAAAGAAACACAAAACAGTATCAGCCCCCTACCACTCAAGGATCACCCCAAAAATCAACCCTTAAGCCCAAAAAAATCATTATAAATCCTCTAACTTTTAGACCTAAAATTTTATTCTCTTAAATGCTTCCATTTACTGGTGGAAAAGGCTAGAAAAAGTTTCATCTACCTAAACCTCTAGGTTCACCTTCAAAATTAACCCTTAAACACAAAAAATTGATTTTGAGGGTGAACCTCGACGGTTAGGTGCATGAAACTTTTTTTTAACCTTTTTCAACATTAAATGGAACCATTTAAAAGAATAAAATTTTAGGTCTCGAAATTAGGGGATTTTTAACGTTTTTTTTTTTTGTAATTAGGTGATGATTTTGGGGGTGATCCTAGTGTAGTATGGGGTTGAAACTGTTGTGACTTTCTTTGGACATCGAATGGAACTATTTAAAAGAATAAAATTTGAGGTCTCGGAAGTTAGGGGTTTTATGTATAATGATTTTTTTTGTACATGGGGGATGATTTTGCGGGTGATTCTAGTGTGTTATAGGGTTGAATCTATTTTGTGTTTCTTTTGACATCGAATGGAATCATTTAGGGTAATCAAATTTTAGGTCTCGAAGTTAGGGGATTTATAATGATTTTTTTGTGCTTGGGGTTGATTTTTTTTTCAAAATAGAAAAATACGTGTCACCTTATTTCCTTTGAAAAATAACATATTTTAGCGGCGACCAATTCTGCGATTTAAAGTTGCATTGCGTGCCTGATTTGAAATGGATTCGGTCTTCTGAAATATTTTAACTTTTAAGGCCATGTATTACTTATCCGATCCCTACCTTATACCGACATTGTTTCTCTGCAACATTACTTCTAAATTTATTGAGATATCAAATTGAAAATTTCTATAATTAAAGTTAAAGCATGAAGGTACGTTTATCTGGTCCTAAATATTTACATTTATAAAAAAAGTTTTTTTAAAATATTTCTTTCTATTTTTATAAAAATTTAGGACCAGATAAGTATACCTTAATACTTTAATTTTAATTATTAAAATTTTAAATTTGATATCTCAATAAATGTGGATGTAACGTTGCAGAGAAAAAAATGTCGGTAAGGTAGGGATCGTATAGTAATATGGTACATGCCCTTAAACCTATTAAAAATTCTATGAAATTTTTTTGAAAGAAGTAAGATAAATGCACCTATTTGCGTCAGTGCTCCTATTTGCGTCCAAACCTGCTTAAATATAGTAAATTTAATGAATTTTTATGCTTATTGATTCATGAGTATTTATTTTATTCTATTAACAATACTCTA
>JAUEJJ010000047.1:12829401-12849223 GCA_032164275.1 Synergus coniferae | reverse complement strand
TCTCTCTTTCTCTCTGTATCTACTTGTCAATCTCAATTCACTTCTATCTTTTTAATCTCCAGTTCTCTAGCCCGTTCTATCTCCATTTCAAAACACATATCTCTATCTCAATCTGTCTCCTACCTATTCCAGTCTATTTCTTTCTATCTCGATCTACATTAAAATTGCTCCTATTTCTTTCAATACCCAAATCTATATTCTTTCCTATCTCTCTCCTATTCTCGTCTATGCCTCTCTATCTTCTTGTCAATCAAAATTTGCTCCTATCTCTTTTAATACCCACTTTTCTGTTCCTTTTAATTTCTCGTCTATCTTCATACACTTCTCTGTATCTCCTTGTTAATTGAAATTTACTTCTGTTTCAATCCCAGGATTTCTATACCTGCCTATTTCTAAACCTATCTCTTTGAATGTCTTCTTCTCTGTCAGGATATGCGTTAGTGGTATGTATGGAATAATATCTATGTACAAGATATTGTAGTTATAAAATTGTTATGAATGTTTAAAATATGGAAGTGAATAAGTTAATAAGGGAGAGATAGCCGTAGAGATAGAAAGAGATGCAAATTGCTAGCAAATAAGGAGATAGATTTAAGGATAGAAAGGAATGAAATATTTTTTCAGAGTTAGACTAAGAGATAGAAAGAGATAGATATTTCCAGAAATAGGGATAGACAGAGGGAGAGGAAGAGATAGATATTACCAGACACATGAATATAAAGGTGGATGGAGATAGATAACGTTTTTGGAATGCAAATCGACTACTTGAAAGAGAGAACTTTTCTATCTCTTTCTATCTCTTTACTTCCAGCAGGACTGGTCTCTGAAAGGAAAGCTTAGGGAGAAAGTGCAGGGTGGGGAAGTTTCAACATCTGGTTTTTGTGGATACCTTCCCTTTCTGTGCAGGCCTGATCTAATTTCTCATTATTACCTATTAGGACTCACCTTTCCCTCTTCTCTAGCATAGCCTCCAGCGAATTCCATGCAAGTTCATCTACAAGCCTTACACAACCCTCACTTTTTCTGCTTGCAGGTCATCCCACCTCGAGAGAAGGCGCAAGGTCGTAGGTGACAGCGGCGGTGTGATGAGTGGATACTTCAGTAGAAGCACCCTGTCCCCTCTGCTGCACGACCCCAAGTACCCTCCAGCCATGCGGGAGAAAGACTCTAGCCCCAGGAAGATGCCAGGGCACATAAGCCCTAAACAAGCCAGCATCTACCCCCTGAGCGTTCGAGTTTCGGACGTTGAAGAGTTGCCATACGATCTCAGTCATGGCCAAGGTCGAGGAAGCCCCACCCTGAGCCAACAGCCCCACATGAGTCCAGCCGCCAGGCCCCCTCAGCTTCCCAATAACGAGCTTGATTCCGAGCCCCTGGATCTTCGTCTGGACCACAAAAAGGAGAGAATAAGAGACGAGAACCAGAATGAAGCCGAGGTGATGAACCAGAATAGCCTTGGACTGCCCTACCACACGGTTCTCTTTCCCCAACACCACGCAGTTCATCCTCTCGTCCTCGAAGCAATGTACAGATCTCATCATCACTCATCAGTACCAGATTTGCCCAAAATTCAAGTCAGGGCTCTACCAACAATGGTACCTCTGCCTCCAAATCGCTTTTCCTCATCTTCCGGCTCCTCCCAGACTCCAGCGAGAGCTCCGAGTCCTCCACAGAGTCAACAGCAGAACACAGCCTCAGCCCCTCAACCACAGCAGCAGAGTTCATCTCTTCCACCCTACTCAATCGCAGTCTCGACCGGACTCAAACCCAAGGACAGATATTCCTGTAAGTTCTGCGGAAAGGTCTTCCCAAGATCTGCCAATTTGACGAGACATCTCAGAACCCACACGGGAGAACAACCCTACAAGTGCAAGTATTGCGAGAGGTCGTTCAGCATTTCGAGCAATCTTCAACGTCACGTGAGAAACATTCACAACAAGGAGAAGCCCTTCAAGTGTCCTTTGTGCGAAAGATGCTTCGGACAGCAGACGAATTTGGATCGCCATTTGAAGAAGCATGACGCGGATGGACCGACGATATTGGACGAAGTCAGGTCCAGGTATCATGGCCAACTGCCGAGGACTGATGACTCTTATTTCGAGGAGATTCGAAGCTTCATGGGGAAGATCACATCCCAGCGACAGGGAATTCCCTATTTTCCAAGTCTTCTAGGAACCTCTGGAGAGGATTTTAGAAATGACAAGCAGCAGTTGCAGATGGAAGAGAAGAGAGGAGATTCCTCCTATTTTAGTGATAGGGACAACCTGAGTTCGAGATCCAGCAGCAGTGCGAGCAGACCAGAAAGTGTTCATGAGGAGCAAAGGGAAACGAATTCACCACCTTTGTCTCCCGGAAATAATACTTGATTCATCTGTCAATTGATCAAGTGATTAAGTCGTTGATAAAAGGATTAATTGTTTATGGATAAAATGAGGTGCTCCGAGACCGGTAGTAGTGAAAGGTGGTGCCAGAGATACCTTTGACGAAGGCTGTACCTGTTTAGAAGGAGAGCCCCAGGACCGGAAGTCCGATTCGGATTCCGATTTCTCGTGGAAGGCTGAAATTTCCCTCGTGGAAATTTCGAAACGAAATTGAGTAAGATTATATCCAAATCATCCCGAATAATTTGGATTGATTACGAATGAATGCAAATTGCGATTACGATTCACTCTTCATTCCGAATTGGTGTCTCAAGTTCATTACGCTGATAATGAACCAATGATTGATACCGCAATTGGTAGCAATTGGTTCGCTCGGACTAGATTTACAAATTTCTCTGAGGACTCAAACGGCCTGGATTCAGATTGATTCGAAAACAAATTTTGCATTCAGACGAAATGAAGTAGATTCAATTTCTCAAAATGAGACCGCTCAAACGGAATCATTTTCACTTTGAATAAGTCCGAAACTTTCACTAGGGGATGGTTCCTCTCTATTAATATTTAGTTTTTTTCAATACAATTGTTTCCAGAAATACCAAATATTGCGAACTAATATTTTGCACTGAAAGAAACTACTGAGATGAATTAAACATTTTTTAATTTTTAAGAAATCGAGTCCGAAATCAGACTTCCGGTTTTGTCGGTCTCCCTTTTTAGAGAAGAGGAGAAGAGCAAATGCGATAAATTGTTCTGCGAATCCTGAAACTATTATTTTATTGTATACATATTCACACAACGAGCAGGTCTTGCGATTAGTTTAGCTAGATGATAATTCTATTCTCAATTCGAGGCGAGGACACGATTTCGAATTGAGAGGAAACTCTCGTCTGACTGGAACAAAGTAGCTGGGGTTTATGTGCAAAGTTTATCCGAAAGTTTAATTAAAAATTTCTCCACATTTTGGGTAATTCGTTTTAATTATGTAGCTAATTTTAACGGTAATTGGGAAAAGTATTTTGTGGCCAAACGATACACCCGGAACCCAAATTAAATAATCCGACCGATCATGTTCCATTGTTAGAAAATTTTGCACACGTTTGGTAACTAATAAAATTAAAGAAAAAGAACGACGGACAGAAGAAGAAATTATCTACTACGCTTCCTTTTATCCTTCTTTGGATGATGATAATTTAAGTGGGTTATGACTCAAAATTATTAGAAATCTCATAAAATTCCATAAAGTCATGTATTTCAGAAATTATTTTTAAAAGCGTAAAAATCTCTTGAATTTTCTTAAAATTTCTCGAAATTTCACAATAACATTTAAAATCCCTTAAAATTCTTCAAAAAAAAACTTGTGAAATCTCTTAAAATTTCAAGAAAATCATCAAAATCGTTTAAATTCTGTTGAAATTGCTTAAAATTCTATGAAATATTTTGGAAATTGTAAAAATCCGTTGAATTTCGTAAAAATTCTACGATAACGTTTAAAATTACCATACTCTACATTAAAATGCATTAAAATTATTAGTATTCTTATCAAATTTCATGAAATCCTTTAAAAATCAGAAAAATATCTTAAAATTTCGCAAAAATCTCTCATGGAGTACATTATATTGTTTCAAACCTAATTGGCTTTTGAATGATTTGAAGTTGTAAAAAGGAAAGAATAATAATCGCGCGCATATCGCGCGTGTTGGTTCCCTAGTTTATTTAAATTTTAAATTTAACAAGCATATTTTAATTAGTCTTTTAAGCTTGTCAGTATTCAAATGAGAAATTGAATTAAATTAGTTTTTGCGATACAACTCAAATGGAAATATTTATTTGCCAGAGAATCTCAGAAATTAAGAAGGAAAGGGCAAATTAGAGAAAAGACGATTTCAGCTACGAAAGAGATAAAAAATAATTACTTGCTCTCTGTCGTTATTACCTTTCTGTCGTAATACCGAGCTGCTTTTTTCGCGCTTTCGATATCGATAATCACCCCAATGAGCGGAAGGGGATTGATAAAAAAAAATAGAACATAAAGAGGCGGTCAATCAGTTCCGGCAGGAAATACGACGTGGTTGTCGATTTTACGACCTAGAAAGTGAATTTAAGAATCCGCAGAGATCCAACGACCCAGTGTCCGATCTACTCGCACAAGAGACTCGATTGATTTATTAGAAATCGCTCAGAAGCTTATCGAAAGTTTTGACACCAGTACAAGAAAAGGAATTGCTTAAATTTCAAAATTACGTGAATTTGATGTTCTTAAAAAAAATGATAAAAAATAATCCTGGTTGGAACAGAAAAAGTTTTCAGCTTCACATGCTGAACATTCCTAATCGATTTCCTTTTACCGATTTCCTAATCGGTCTTTCACCTCTCGGAAAAGGTGATCTACTTTTATTAAATCTTTTCCAGTCGATTGATTACATATATATATGTATTAATCTCAATCAGTAATCACTGTTTCTAATTACTGTTTGCAGGTGAATAGAAACAAAATAATTGGGAATAAATATAAAAGAAAAGCTTTCGTTTTATCAGAACTTTCAAGTAATCATTAAAGAAAAAAATTGTAACTAACGAGGTAAATTACAAAACTACTTTCCTCTGAGACGTAACCCGGTATCCGAAACGAAGTAGTAATTTCTTCTCGGATCTGATTACCCTGATAAAAATTGGTTTATCGACTGGAGAACGCGTACAAGATTTGCCATTACGGTGAATGCAGGATCCGCACTCGTGTGTCGAGTTTGCCCATAGGATGAGTTTCCCGCCGACGGAAGGAATCGAACATGGAGAATTGAGAATTGAAATTCTCAATTTAGAATTGAGACTTGGAAATCGACTTCAGGGAGTGATTTGAAAAAAAGAGGTAGCGGAACTCTAGAAACTCCTGAGCGCGGAACGCAGAGTCCGAAGCCGCGTATTAAGCCAACCATGCGTTTTGTATTTATTTCCTCTCTCGACGATCAGTCGATAAATTCTCGCCTGTATCGATCCCATGACAGACGAACGATTTAATAATATAAACGTCTTCCGCTCCACGATGGCGCGGAATCGATCTCACTTTCTAACGCCGGGGGAGATGTGAGTTTGTCAGTTTTGGAATCAAGTACAATATAAACCCACACGTTTCATGTATGGTATTCATCTACTATAACTAGGAACCTAGAGATTTAATAGAAATTCCTTAAAATCACCTGAGCTTCTTGAAATCTCCTGAAATTCTATGACATTTTTTCAACTGATTCAAAATACTTTGGAATTTTTTTGAATACCTTGAAATATGTATAATAAAATTTCTTAAAAATACTTGTAATTCTTTAGAATGATTAAAGTTTTTCTTATCTATGATAGAGTATGGTGGAAAGGAAGAATAAAAATCGAATTGTTCGGGGAAGAATGGTGTCTTCGCGGAAAGGGCTGGGTGAGAAATAAATAACGGTGAAAACGACAAATACAAATGTTAAGAAGAACAAGATAGTAGGAGAGTTGTGAAATTTAATGTGGTTCGTAAGGACGTGGGAGAAAAACGAGAAAACGAGTCAGTCGGGGCTGCATGGAGTATCCACAGCATCCACAGCATCCACAGCATAATCGTGAAGATCGATCGCATCGCGATACATATAAACCGTCGCTGTACTCGCGGCACGGCGTGGCTCCTTTATTGCGTTTCACTTTCGCGATGCGCCTGCCAAGCCGTCTGATCAGGGCGTGGCAAAAGTGTAACGCAAGAGACCGAGGCCATCGGCTCTCCTGGGATACGATACGAAACGATACGATACGTGATGCTGTGAAACTACAGTAGAGTCTCTCCGCTACGAAATTCTCTCTCCACGATCATTGCTTACTCACGCTTGTTAGCCAAGTAAAGCCGACATAATTCAAGGGTTTTGGAAAACCATTACATTCCAGCTCTTTCATTGCGACCTAAGATGAAAATCAATCGACGACGTGCGAAACTTTTTTCAATTTCAACTGGACCTCATTCCTTGATCAACCCAATCAATCTTTATTTTTTCATCAACACATTTTTTATCCCAATCAGATCTCCTTTTATTCATAATACACAAAATTTCGAAAGAAATTATAATAAGTTTCATGCATCCAAGGTTTGAGTCGATCAACCTTTGAGACAATCAAGTTTGGAGTCACTACCCTGCTGTAAGTAAAGAGATTGAAAGAGATAGGAGTGAATTGAAATTGATAAGGAGATAGAAAGAGATAGAGAGTAATAGGCAATAGATGGACAGGGATAGAAAAATGAAGCTTGAAAGAGATAGCAGCAACTTTAATTCAAATGGAGATAGAAAGAGATAAACTGGAATAGGCAATAGATAGAAACGGATAGAGAAGTGTGGACTGAAAGAGAGGGAAGCAATTTTATTCAGATGGAGATAGAGAGGGATAGAGGACTGGAGATTGAAAGAGATAGAAGCAAATTGAGATTGACAAGGTATATATAAAGATAGAAAGAGATAGAGAAGTGGGTATAGAAGGAGATAGGAGAGGACGGTGATTGAAAAGGAGATAGAAAGGGATAGAGAAATGGGAATTGAAAGAGATAGAATGGAATTGAGTTTGACAAGAAGATAGAAAGGGATAGACAGGTATATAGAAATAAAAAGAGATAGAGGGATGGGAATTGAATGAGATAGGTGTTGACGATGATTGAGATGGAGATAGGAAGGGATAGAAAAGAGGATATTCAAAGAGATACATATAGACGTGGAGGTGGACTGATTTGCAGATATAAAGAGATAGACGCGAATGGGCGAGAGATAGAAAGGGAAAAACAATCTTTAACCCATTCAACGCTTAGTCCACTGAGCTAACGAAGGATTTAGGAATTATGCGGTGAAAACCAATATCACTCATCCGCACTCTATCACAGTCTATCTGTTATTCATCCAACTCTATATTTTTCAATCTCTTTGTTAATATCTGCAACCTATTCTTGAATTTCCTCATTTATCACTCGTCTATCCACCTCTGCCTTTTTTAATCTCTTTCTCAGTCGTTATAATTACTAACCTGTCTCTTTCAATCTCTATATTTATATCCCAGCATGTCTCTCATCTTTGAATGTCTACCATAGCCAAAGCTTCGGACTGAAATTCATTCCGAACCAATCCAAATCATTCCATAATTTGTATCCGAACCAAACAGTTTCATTTCGATCTAATCCGAAGAAAATTTTCAATCCGAATTAATCCGCGGCCAATCCAAAATCAATCCGAACCTTTAAGCCGAATGAATCCAGTCAATCCTAAGTAATGAGAATTAATCCGAACTCTCAATCCGAATGTTTCCAGTCAATCCGAATCAAACCGAACTTTCAATCCCATTGTATTCGGACCATCCGGTCAATCAGAACTTTTAATCCGAATGGATCGAAATTAATCCGGTCTATCCGAATCAAACTGAAAAATTCTGAAAAATTCGGATAAATTCGGATTCATTCGGACCTTTTTAGAAGGCAACTTGATTGGTACCTAATCGGATATTACTTACTTCGGCAAAGGTTTATTTTTGTGAGGATCATAAAGAGCGCTGCAGACTTACGTATACCATATACTACGCCCTGATCAAGTAGTCTTGTCGCGAAAGTGGAACGCCATAAAAGAACCGGCGGGATAGTAGGCAGTAGCAGCGCTCTTATGTTTTATCGCGATTGATCTGGTCGATTATATTCACGTGCTTAAAATTGTTTCTTTTTCTCCCACGCCTTAGTCGTCCACACCTGACAACAATGTGCCACCAAATATTTAAGGTTCATCATTACGTCAAAGTGGTAAGCATTTTTCTAAGGTTTTGAGAATACAAATTTTTAATAATACAAGTTGGAAGCAATTAAATTAGCAAAAGTTCAAGCTGAGTCAGTAAGTTTTGAATCAATTTGACTTTGAAAAAATTAATAAAGTTAATAATGAAAATAAAATTAAATGAAATTAATAAAGAAAATAACTTTGGAGGAAATTAGGTTTTGAAATATTTTACACTTCGAACTAGACAAGGGGGAAATTTTTTACGCTTTTCGTGTTAGATAGGATTAAAATTCGGCATTTTTTCTAAAATTCTTTCATTAAATCGAACTAATTAACTAAGCATATTCCTCATTACCAATCAAAAAGGACTCGAAACAATTAGGAAACGAGTTCAAGGTTCCTCTTCTGCCATACTCGTGTCAATCTCAGCTAGCTATTTGTGAAACGAAATCACGTTCCATCAGACGAGTATTCCTATTTCGGCGAAAAATTTCGTCTCTTCATTCCAGATTCTTTTTATTTTAGCTGTTCGTGATTTCTGAAAAAAAAACGCGTTCACTTGCGAAACGTTAGACGATCTAAAAGCATTGCGATCTTCTAAAAAGAAAAAAAGAAAAAAAAAAGGAATCCATAATTTCTTAAAGATGAAAAGTAAGAATAATTATTTTTTTCCGAGGAAGATTTTCAAAACAATTTTCGTTTAAATGCTATACCAAGAGAAAGGAAATGTCCCTGAAACTGACGATGATTTAGATCGTCTAAGTTTCTTCAAAAAAAAAAAAAAAATGTACAGTCCAACCTACAAGTCGTGCTGCTTTTGGGAGAATAGGGGAATGTGATTCCGTGAAATCGTAAACCCCCACCATCCCAGCCTCGCTCGCCGTAAAGGAAAAGAATCGCTCCCCATGAATAGTGCCGCACGAATAAGTATTTTTTCTGCAATAAAAACCTCTAAATCTAACTTTCCTGCTTGGAGTGGCACCACTCATAGAGACACTACTCATGGGGTCGGGTATCAAATTTCCGAGTGGTACTACTCACAGAAGTACTACTCATGGAGTCAGATATCAAATTCCCCAGTGGTTCAGAGTAGGGGTAGCGTTCGAGCGAGCTCGATCGTAAAAGTAGGGGAGTAGCACTACTCGTATAGGCACTACTCATAGGTTTGACTGTATATTTTCAAGAGTTTCTTTTCTTGAGTTAGGTACACCACTGTTGTTATCTGTAGACTTAATTATAAGTTGTAAAACGAACTGTATATATTTTTTTTGAGTCCTTGTTTATAATGAAAGTGTAACGTAATAGTAATATATATATGTAAACACATATTATATATAATATATAAATGTTATATATCGGGATGGTCCCGACATAATTAAAAAGTTACGATTAAAACATTTTTCCATATGAAATGGTCCCGATAAAGACCCTTTCACATAGCTGTATTTGATATGTCATATACATATAATGTACCTACCTACCTAATTCTTAGACTTCGTTTCGAGGCTCAATTTATTGTTAGCTAGTTAATTCAAGTGTAAAAAAGTAGTATATTGTGATACACAAGTAGTGAAATAGGAACTTTGCATGAGTGCAAAATTTCTGTCCTCATAATTATGTATCAGATAATATTTTTCATAACAAATGCAGGGGAACTTTCATTTCTATTTATTTTTAAATCGTAGACAAAATGTGTCATTTACGAAGAGTAATGCAGAAATAATGGCACATTACATACTTTCTAACACTCTTGACATCTGTTTGTCCATATTTGCATTAAAATAAGACAAGTATAATGCAAGTACAGGGATCTAATGTATCGATCAAATGACTAGTGAATTTCAACTCTATGTGCCAGTAATCTATTCTATGGTCTCTACCTCACATACCATATTTCGTCCCACTACTTGTCGTCAGTTAGTAACCGACATAGCCGAGTATCCCTGCTGTAAGTAAAGAGATAAAAATCCTATCCTTCTATCTCTCGCCTATCCCCGTCTATCTCTTTCTCTCTCCATATAAATGCACATAAACGCCTATCTCTTTGAATCTCCTCTTTTGTATCCATTTCTATCTCTTGTCCATCTCTGCCTATCTATTTCTACCTCCATCTCAATTTACATCAACGCCGATCTCTTTCAATCCCCACGTCTCTATCTCTTTCTATCTCTATATATACCTGTCTATCCCTTTCTATCTCCTTTTCAATTACCGTTCTCTCCTATCTCTTTCAATCCCCACTTCTCTATCTCTTTCTATCACTGTATATACCCGTCTATCACTTTCTATCTCCATGTCAATTTCAATTCGCTTCTATCTCTTTCAATCTCCAGTTCTCTATCCCGTTCTATCTCCATTTCAATCCACATCCACGCCTATCTCTTTCAATCCGCCCATCTCTATCTCAATCTATCTCCTACCTTTTCCAGTCTATCTCTTTCTATCTCCATCTGATTTAAAATTGCCCCTACCTCTTTTAATCCCCACATGACTATTCTTTCCTATCTCTCCCCTAGTTCTGTCTATCTCTTTCTACCTCCTCATCAATTTAAATTCACTCCTATCTCTTTCAATCCCCACTTCTCTATGCCTTCCTATCTTTCGCCTATTCTCGTCTATGGTATATCTTCTATCTCCTTATTAATCTCAATTTGCTTCTATCTCTTTCAATTCCCACATCTATATGCCTCCTTATTGCTCAATCAAAATGTGTTCGTATTTCTTTTAATACCCACTTTTCTATTCTTTTGAATTTTTCGTCTATCTTCGTCTACTTCTCTGTATCTCTTCTATGTCCCCTTGTATCTCTCACCTATACTTGTATATCTTCTTTTATCTCCTTCTTAATCTCAATTCACTCCTATTTCTTTCAATTTCCATATCTATATTCTTTCATATCTCTCTCCTATTCTCATCTATACCTTTCTATCTTCTTGTCAATTAACATTTGCTCCCGTCTCTCGCAATACCCACTTTTCTATTCCTTTTAATTTCTCGTCTATCTTCATAGCCGTAGAGTTAGAAAGAGATGCAAGTTGCTAGCAAAGGAGATAGATTTAAGGATCGAAAGGAATAAAATATTTTTTTATAGTGATAGACAAAGAGATAGAAAGAGATATGTAGATATTACCAGAAATGGGGAAAGACTGAGGGATAGGAAGATATGATATTACCAAACAAAAGGAAAGACTGAGGAATAGGAAGAGATAGATATCATCGGACATGGGGATGCAAAATGGATACTTGCAAAAGATAGAAATGTTCTATCCCTTTCTATCTTCAAATTTTTATCTCTTTCTATCTCATTACTTCCAGCAGAGTTTCAACTAAATGTCATTTCTAGAGTGAAAGTTTTGTGAAGTATTTATTCATATTTCCAGATCTGGTGTAAATTCTAAGACAAAGAACATAGAATAAGTTAAGGGTACATAGAGTGGAAACTCACTAGTTGTTTCGTCAATACATTAAATTCCTACCTAAGTGCTATATAAGGGGATAATAATTGGTAAAAAGAGATGTTGCGAGTGTAACAAATAGTGTTTCAATATTATTGCACTACTCCCGAAAAATTACTCACTTTGTTTACGCTTTACATAGAAATAAACTGAAATTTTTTCATGGAAGTGTTTTGAAAAACTTATATTGTCCACAGCCAACGGCTTGTGTCGAACTCTAGCGATTAAAAAATTATCCTATATCGGCTCTTAAGAGGGTGCAATATTTTAATAATAATAATAATAGTATATTAATGCACAAAAAATTCGAATTTTAATTTTTGTTACATGTTAGCAACTGAAAAAAAATCATTTATAACATGCATTTTTCCATACAAAAATTACCGAAATCCTTCCTGTTATTCGTGGTATGTTAAAAATTTTTAAAAATTCAGAATTTTTGCATCTAATTTATTATAATTTTTCATAAATTGCCTCGAATATTTGCGTAAATTTCCTGAAAGTGTACATTCAATGTTATAGAAATTTCTTTCGAGTTTTCCAAATATTATCCAGAAGTAAAACTTCTGGAAATTATTTGGAAAATTATCAAAAATCACTGGCAATTCGAAAATTGAAGTCTGGTAGGAATTCCTTGGAATCATGCCTGTTATAAAAAATATCGTGTGTATCATGGAGGGCTGCGTTTTCATAAAATTTGGACTCTGATGCACCAAATGGACTGCAATAGATGTAAAATATTGATGAATTTACCTGAAGCCGACAGTCACCTGGTATTAATTCTCAGTTTCCATTTTCTTTCTTTAGTTTCGTACTTTAATCTGCTTCACATATTTCCTATCTCTAATTACTATATCTCTTTTCTTTAGTCTCTCGTTATGGTATCTCGTTTAAAACAGCCAAGGAAAACCCACCGACAGTATTCACTAAAAAAAATGTACCTACTGATTAGATCAATCCGAATTTCGTCGTACACTGAAGTTCCGATTTAAGTTATTTTGATTGATGTCCTTTTTGCAATTTCAGACTATACTTGAAAAGTGAGATCAATTGGAAGTTCAGTGTAATTGAGACACCATAAGGTGGAATTTGACTAACGATAGTGCAATAATGGAAAAATCCTCAATTTTACCTCCTCGATTATTTCTTAAGGCCATGTATTACTTATCCGATCCCTACCTTACCGACATTTTTTCTCTACAACGTTACTTCTAAATTTATTCATATATCAAATTGAAAATTTACGTAATTAAAATTAAAGAATTAAGATACGTTTAAGTGATCCTAAATATTTATATTTATAAAAAAAAAATTTTTATTTTATTTTTTATTTTCAAAATATTTTTTTTATTTTTATAAAAATTTAGGACCAAATAAACGTACCTTAATGATTTAACTTTCATTATTGAAATTTTCAATTTCATATCTCAATAAATGTAGACGTACCGTTGTATATAGTCGTGGTAAAGAAACTAAAAAAAACGTCGGTAAAGTAGGGACCGAATGGTAATACATGCCTTTAAACTAGTTTAAAAGTCATTTTGTGTTGTATACGATATATTTTTTTAATATGACAAATTGCTTTTATAACGTGGGGAAAGTTTCCGACAGGTCCTATCTGAATGAATCGGAAGCATTATGAGCCATTCCTAAGAGTCTAGATGGGTATGAGTAAAATCTATTTTACCAGAAAATATGTACCATTATAAAGCTACTTTTAACACTCGAGTAAGAATTCTGATCCGTGATAAGTCGTATCAGAATTCTGCGGTATCGCAATCGATACTGCAGATTTTTGGTAAGCTGTTACCGGCAGTCAGTAATACATATTACTTACCCACGATTGGTAATGTAGATTATCGATAAGGCAGGTTTCTACCCCAGTTCGCGTCACAGTCAGTAATTTTTCTCGGGATTATCTAGAAATAAAAATGATTCGCTCGGATACAGACTTCGGAATGAGACAACTTCAGATGGATAGAAATTTCCTATTGGAAACTTTTGCCAGGATTCTTGATAAATAAATAGGGGGTAAAAATGAAAGAAAGCTCCATAATTATAAGAAACGTTCATTGTATGTAATTAGTCAACGCTTCACGTGTTTTTTAATGTGTGTATACTAATTGTATAGACATTTTTAATATTTACATTAGTACGAATGTGATGTCACCGAGGTTACCGATTTATACGTACCTAATTTTAGAGAAACTTTGAGTGCGTTGAGTCTTTAAAAGACAAGCGCTCGTTACCTTAGAAACAAGTTTGTACCTATAAGGATGTAGATTATGCACCAAGGGGAAGAAGAGGGGCTTTTTCGAATAAAAACATACATCAGTCGAAAAAGTTTCTGCCCAATGGCACATACGATATTTTTTATAATATATGCATGATTTTAGCCATTCTTCTTACCTATAAAGCGGACCTCAAGTTCTACTTTTTATTCTCAACTAGAAAGTGATATGTATTTTTTTGGTTTAAAAATGATTGAAAGTATTAAAGAAAAAAAGGAGTCAAAAGCAGACTTTTAACTCTACTTTGGGGGAGTAAAAGTTTGAGTGAATAAAAAAGTAGGAAGTCAAAACCGACTTTTTACTCCCTAAAAAGTGAAAAGTGAAACTTTAATCTAGTTTCTTATACACTCATCCATCAATTATTTGCACATCTCGATTCTTGAGTGCAAATAATCGCATCGCGGATTCAGGTAAAAGCTCAAGATCGTAGGTACTACACTTTTATGCGTAGAAAAGTCACCTAGTGAGTCACCACAGTGGTCGCCACGTAAACAACTTCTCAACGCCATTGGCTTTTCGAGCGAACAAGCTCTTCGATGGTTTATATAGGCTCTCGAGGGACGCTGCGGTGGGAGGGGGGGGCGTGAACTACGCATATAACCGCGGTGCAAATAATTGATGGACGAGTGTAAATGAAAAGCAGCTAAAATTATTTATGCGTGTATTATAAAAAATAAGTGAATCGATCGAGTCATGAATTCTCCAATTTATATTTATATTACGAGTTTACACAATTTTATAGGTTTATAAATCCTGGGATTTATTAGTCGATATTAATGTAAGCAACTATTTTCCACCAATCACCATTTTCATATCACTTGCCCGATATTCATATTCATATTTTACCTGTGAGTAAAATATAGCACTGCGAGATTTTTTTTATGTTGAGTTTTTTGTTGAAACAAAATATGGAGAAAAATTTTAGGATAGGTTTCAGATTCGTCGAGGAATCGTAAATCATGTATAAATTATCGCAGAGCCTATTACGATCCCTCAGCGCTTGTACCTTCTACATAATGTTGTAGCTACATGCAGTTACAACTTGTATAGCATATTAAAGGTGATTGTATATATGTCGATATGTATTATTTGATAGAAATACATAAAAGTCTTCGTTTTAATGTACATATTTAATTTTTTTAGATCCCCATTCCTTTTTATATATTTATTTTTCAAACATATGTAGTATATTAAAGATTTTTTCATAATATTCAAAATATTCATAATATTTCATAATATTCATAATATTCAAAAGTATATTTATCCCTGCTGGAAGTAAAGAGATAGAAAGAGAGAGAACATTTCTGTCTCCTCCAAGTGTCCATTTTGCATCCCCAAGACTCCATCTCTTTCTACCCATCACTGTATTCCCGTGTCCGGTGATATCTATCTCTTCCTATCCCTCAGTCTATCCGTATTTCAGGTAATATCTACATATCTCTTTCTATCTCTTTGTCTATCACTATAAAAAATATTTTATTCCTTTCGATCCCTAAATCTATCTATCTTCCTAGCAATTTCTACCTCTTTCTATCCCTAAAGCTATCTCTCCCTTATTAACTTATGAATTTTCATATTTTAAACATTCATAATAACTTTATAACTACAACATTTTGCACATAAATATTATTCTAATCATACCACTAAGGTATATACTGTCGAAGCAAAAGACATTCAAAACGATAGGATTAGAAATAGGCTGGTATAGAAATCCTGGGATTGAAACAGATAGAAGTAAATTTAAATTGACAAGGAGATAGAGAGACGTAGATGAAGATAGATGAGAAATTTAAAAGGATTGAAATGGAGATAGAAAGGGATAGAGAGCTGATAATTGAAAGAGGTAGAAGCGAATTGAGATTGACAAGGAGATGGAAAGGAATAAACAGGTATATATAGAGATAGAAAGAGATAGACGTTGGATGAAATGAGGATGTGGATTGAAACGAGGATAGAAAGGGATATAGAATTGGAGATTGCAGAAGATAGAAGCGAATTGTGATTGACAAGGAGATAGAAAGGGATAGACATGTAGTATATATATTATATATATATATAGAAGAAAATAGAGAAGTGGGGATTGAAAGAGATAGACGTTGATGTGGATTGAGATGGAGATAGAAATAGATGTTCAGAGATAGACAAGAGATAGAAAAGGATAAGATTTATATCTCTTTACTGCCAGCAGGGTTGTAATCCCCTTAAAGTCGAGACTGTTTCACGGGTAAATGTGCTATTTTAAAAAATGTATCATTCGCATAAGTTTAACACTTATTTATTGAATTACGAGTACAGTTAGTATATGTTTATAGTTAGTATGAGAAAGGTAAATTAGAGTACAAGTACAAGGGCAATGGTACTCTGTTTAAGGGTCGATTTAGACTCACGAGCTAGTATCTAAGGAATACTACTGAAACTTAGGTACTAAATTCCTACGTTACCAAAGGTAAAGGTAAAGGTAGAGAATATTTCAAATTTTTAAACTATTAGGAATACTGGGAACCCTGGATTGTACATTAAACTAATGAGTAAGACCGATGGAAAGCTGGCGGTACTCTAAGTTCATTGGAGTAGGATTATCTACTGGGTTGTCCGTGCCGGTCGAGATGCGGATGGGCCGATTGACCTGTCTTAGAGTTTATAAAATGAGGGATCGAAGGATGCTAAATTTTATTACTTGAGAACGTGTATCTGTCAACCACTCGTAAAAAGCTAATATTTTAGAAAGTTGCAAGAGAAAAAGGTTTCTGAGCAGATGTATAATATTGAAACAGTAAATGATAGGCTAAAATTCAAGTTTTTTGTTAAAGTAATAATAGATGTGATTTCACTCTGTCAAACATTCCACCCACCTTGAAAGATCTCCTTTCAAAACAATAAAGCCGTTCATTCAAAGATTCAGGTATACATTGGCATAGTATGTACTTATATAGTCTAGTAAGAATTCACATAACTACAAATTTAACGAGTAGAAAAAGACAAAATACATAAAACATCTTAAATTCTAATCGCTAATTTCAGATTCCTCCATAGGCAAGACACACAACTTTGACTCTGGTCGATCCAGAATAGAGTCGCGAATCTTAACTGATACAACACGTATCACACCGTCCTTGCCTGGGTGAAGCTTAGTGTCACGTCCAAGTTGCTACTTGAGAGGAGGAAGATTGTCCTCTCGCAGATGAACCAGGGATCCTAGTTTAATAGGATCGGATTTATTACTGGACCATTTGTAGCGCTGCTGCAACTGATGTAAATATTCCTTTTGCCAGCGGTTCCAAAAGTGTTGGATCATTTGCTGGAGATGCTGGTACCAGTTCAAGCGCTGTATTGGAAGGTGACGTAAATCTGGTTGCGGTGGCGCAACCAATGAATCTCCAATTAGGAAGTGTGCAGGAGTTAAGGGTTCAAGGTCATTTGGGTCATCAGATATAGGAGATAAGGGACGGGAATTCAAACAGGCTTCAACTTGAGTTAGTATAGTATATAACTCTGCAAACGTTAGTTTAGACACGCCGATGACTTGTTTCAAATGGTGCTTTGCTGACTTAACCACACTTTCCCATAATCCGTCAAAGTGTGGAGCATGGGCCGGAATAAAATGCCAATCTATTCCTTCTCGAGACGGAAAATTCGTTATTCGTGCTTGATGTTCAAAATCTAGCAGGAGTCTCACCCGATCATTTAGCTCACCCTTTGCACCAACGAAATTTGTTCCATTATCCGAATACATATGTTATGGACGACCTCGTCTAGATACGAAACGTTGTAAGCAGCTCAAAAATGCATCCGTAGTTAGATCAGTTGCTAGTTCCAAATGGACAGCCTTTGTTGCGAAACACACAGATGCATAGGTATGCCTTTATCGTTGTTCGAGCACGAGTCCTATCCTTTACATAGTACGGTCCCGCGTAATCGACCCCTGAAGTATTAAAGGGCCGAGAAGGCGTGACTCGTGTTGCAGGTAAACTTCCCATGACGTATTCTGTGCCCACAGGTTTGACTCGGAAACAGCGTACGCATCCTCGAAGTACACTCTTGACCGCATTTTTACATGATAACGGCCAGTATTGCGTTCGTAGTGATGCTATCACACTTTTACAGCCAGCATGCATTAATCTATGGTGTTCATCTTTGATAATCTTTGATATCTTTGTTCATCTTCGTTATCATATGATTCGAGGGCAAAATTATTGGATGTTTTTGATCATATGAGATCGACGCATTATCTAGTCTGCCGCCCACTCTAAGAAGTCCTGAATCGTCAAGAAACGGTTTGAGTAATTTTAGCCTACTCGAATTTGTGATTTCCTTTGCGCATTCAAGGCAAAGAATCTCATCTCTAAACGATTCCCTCTAGACTGTTTTAATTACTCGATTCCTTATGCTTAGAAGTTCTCGCGGAGTCAAAAATCCCTTTTAAAAATTCGTTGTTGGCCTAGCGAGATTATCCCTGACTCGATAAATATATGAACATATTCTTATCAGTGTTGTAAAGCAGGAGAAACTTTCAAAAATGCTGGGTTCATTTCCTTTGATTGTGACCTGATTTGAACTACCCCTTTTCTGTCCAGGTACATTTTCTAAGTCTAAGTTAGGTGAGACGGGTCAGTTTTTTGAATCCTATGATAACCATGCTGGTCCGTACCACCAAAGTTCAGATGGCTTTAATTCAGCTGGATCAATTCCTCTTAAGATGATATCAGCTGGATTCTCCAGAGGTGAAACGCGGTCATCTCTTGAATCTTCGTGCACCTGTTGGCGACGAATATTTCCCATTTGCAAGGAGGTCCATGAATCCATGCCAGAATGATTGTTGAATCACACCAGAAGAATGTCCGATCAAATGTTCTGAAATTTATCCATTCTGTATGCAATCCTTGAGGCAAGCATTGATTCCAGTCCAGCTTGATTTCCCAGAGTTTATGAAGAAAAATCTTTGCTCGTATAGTTGCGGGACCTACAAGTCAGAGAGGATCGAAAATCTGAGATACGAGTGACAAAATCGTCCGCTTTGTCACCTGTTGCTGCTCAGGAATTCGTACCGAGTATCTTAGTATATCTGAGTTGAAATCCCACAGCAAACCTAATGTTTTTGGATCCTTTTCTTCATGAATCATTCGAAGTCCATCCACTGAGTTTTCTGCAGCAAAAACTCGTTCATCATTTGATGCCCATTTTCGAAGTGATAGACCGACTATGTCCAAAATCGAGGTGAGTTCATCTTTAAGGGCTCACGCCTTGTCGAGGGAGTCTGCACCTGTCAAAAAGTCATCTACATAAAAATCAGAAATGATCGCCTTACACGCAATTCGGTATTTCTCCTTGCTGGCCTCTCCTAGCTGTCGTAAGCAATGGGTGGCCACGTAAGGGGCTGCTGCAGTTCCATATGTGACGGTGTTCAATTCGTAGACCTTGATAGTATAGAGAAAAGATTTCTCTATCAGTAAGGGAAGGAAGGGATTAGGTCCTAGCTGGGAAGGGTGAAGTCAGAAAAGACACCGGTTTAACAACAACAAGGGTTTATTCAGACCGTTCAGGATTTAGGCACTCAATCTCTTCGCAGGTGGTTCTCCATAACCAAGGGCTGGCAGGGTCCAAAGTGAAGGGCTGATAGGATCCAACGAAGGGCTAATCTTCTGAAAACGAGCCGTGGATGGCTCTACTGTAGCTGAGGCGTGTGGGGAACAATCCTACGCGACGACCTCACGGTAGGAAAGCATGAGCAAGAGAGAACCAGGCCCAACCAGGCCCTCTCCACTCAAAGGTAAAATTATGAAGGATAGACTGACGGCAGCGCCGGCTGTCGGCCGGCCATTGGGGCAACGCTGTATGTGTTGTGTATATGTACTGTACATGTATTGTGTATATGTGACCAATTTTAAAATTGAATATAATAGCTAAAAAAGTGGATAAACCAATGGAAGAGAATG
>JAUEJJ010000047.1:12757397-12768629 GCA_032164275.1 Synergus coniferae | reverse complement strand
TAGTATCTAAAATCAAAATTCCATAAAAGCAGGACTTAGCCTTTCGCAGCAATCTGCGTAAAAATAAAATTTGTGCAAGCCTTTGAAACTGTATAAGCTAAATCTTCACTGCTCGTAACTTCGATTATAGGTCGAAGAGTATTTTTTATTATTATTATTAAAATTATGGCAGACGTTTTTGTTACCGATAACGCTTCAGTAACAAAAATGAGAACGCAATAGTTTTGCAACATAATATCTGTATATGAGAGTAAAGAGAACTATCGCAGTCGCACTTTAAATTTATGTCTTATTTAGGCTTCTCAGATTTTAAAAACCCAATCAAGTTTGTTTCTAACGAAACAATCAATTTCTCGGGTTGTATTACAAAAGAAGCAATTAACTCTGGAAATACTCACAAAACGCGAGCAATCTTTGGCCTCAAATATATACCTTTTAAAAATTATTATTTGCAATATTAATCATGTCTAGAGAAAAAGACTGTAAAAGGATCAGTACGGGATCAAACGCTTTTGCGAAAGCGAGAGTTATTTCTACGAAATCTATCAAAAAATGTTTAACAAGATAAACAGGCTTTTTATCAATTTGGCTTTAGGCAGTCGCAGCGATTTTCTAGTTAACTAAAAACAGTTTTGTATCACTGTTTTGAATCAGCTATAATATTATAAAAAGAGAAAATTGGAATTTTGTTTGATCTAGAGGATTACGTAGTTGTTTGAGTAAAAATTGAGGAAATAATAGTGAAGTTTAGAAAACATAAAGCACAAAACAGTGGGACTTAACAATTTTGTAATTCTTACAATTTTCGAAGAAAATTAAAAAAGACGAGTCGCAGGCCATTTTCCTATCATTAAAGAAAAATATAACAGTCGTAAATAACTACATTTTAATTTATAAAATAAAGGAACTTTTAAAGTTTCCAACTGGATAAATTAATTGTTAATTCAATTAACAGCGGGCTTGCTGTTCCGAATATGTGAACAATTTCTTCATCAAATAATTAGCTCGTTGTCTTAATAAATTCTAATCATGAATGAGCAACGATACAAATTAATATTAGAAAAATAATGGAACAATTTCTGTGAACGAAAATATAACTTATATTAGAAATATATAAATTATTCTGAGCAATTTTGGAAATACTATACTAAAAAAAAAACAACTCTCATATCTATATTCGACATGTACAATTCCTTCCACTGAATAAAACTATTTTTTTATATTTGCGATATTCGAAGCAATATCTCAATGTTGTACTTCGCTAACTTTTATAAAAACTCAGCATTGTTTTATGTACACAAGTATTCAATACTCCCTTCTTTTATGGATTGTAGCAAATATTTACAAATCGGCCTGCTTGAAGGCAAAATTGATTATAAAAAACTTGTGCAGAGTGATAATCTTTAACTCCACGTAAACGTAAAACTAAATTCAACAGAGTCCGAGTCTAACGATGCCTAGAATGAAATTTTGTTAATAGTTTAAAAGCTTTTTTTCTTATTAACGATAACAACGCGAAACGACATGCTCTCTTCTATTTATTTTAATTGTACTTTTCTGTTTTTGATTTCCAGTTCTCTTGCGAGTTTTGAACTTTCAAGGACGTTAAAAAATAGTTTTATTCGTCTTAACAACAAAATCTGTCAGGACCTTAGTTACTAATTATTAGTATTCATCAGTTTCGCTTGAAAGCATGTCAATTTCACTTGATCAAAAGTCTTGTGCGATTTATTTATTAATTTGGACATTGTCGTATCGCAGCCAAAAGATAGCTTTACATTAGAAGCACAATTTGATTAGACTCGAAAACCCTGGGATATGTTCGCTTTTACATTCGGGTCTAATATCAGAGGACGAATAAAAAATAATATTTTAGCAAATTTAATGTAGTGTTAATTCAAGTAAGGAGAGATTCAGTTAAAATATAAATTACGAGTAATAAAAATATAATTCCTAGCAATGTAGCTGCATCTTCCTTTTTATAAAAAATTTATATAAAATTAATTTTTTTTTTCAAATAGATAATAAATCAAGATTCTAAAATAATTCGCGATTTGAGAAATATTTGTCCTCTGTTACATTATTCGACCCGAACGATGATGCTAGCGTCGTTCTATTCGATCGCAAACTCGGATATGAATCACATATTTATCAAGTCCTTGGAAAAATAAAAAAAAGGGAAGTTCAAGTGGGATTGGGATTTTGCTGGGAATGGTATACAAACAAGGATATCGGAAACGTCTTAATGTGAGTTTGCCACTGTGTCGTGAGTTTGAAGAATTTGACTCCGTACCATTCTGTTCCATCGATGCTCACTTTTTAAAACCAATCTAATTAGTTTATTGAATATACACTACCGTAGGAAATTGTCAGTACGCCAGTTTTTAGTAGTTGCTTAAAGTTCTCTAATTTTTATAATATTTAATTGAAAAATTGTTCTCTAAAACAGTACGAAAGCTAATAAAATTCTGCGCCTAATAAGCCAAAGGGAAAGTTAAAATCTGTATTTTATAAAAAGATATTTCCAAAAAACCTCCAATTTCAATATTTTCAAAAATGTTATTAACTCCGAAAATATTTATTATTTTAAAAAGCCCTTGGTCTCATTTTTAAATTTTATAATTTGATATTTTATTTCTTATTTCCTAATAGACGTAATTAAGATTTTTTTTTTTAATTTCAGTTTTATATTATAGTAATAATAGTTTCATGCTATGAATTTTAAAAACTTGACTAATTTTCAAAAAATTATTTAATTTATAAAAAATTTCTTTATATTTTATAAATTAAATAATTACTACATCAATATGTAATAGTTGTTAGATTCATAAAAAAAATCGACGTACCGACACGTGCGCGTGTTGTCTGATGTTGCTCAATCGAAACAGGAACTTACTCTCACAACACAGAAATATCACTTCCGTTTTTAGCTTTTTCCGACTTATAACTTATAATCAATCGCGAGCCCGGCACGAATTATACAGAAGTCTCACTTTGGCTTTTATACGACTTCTCTGCTCGAGAGTCAAAACTCAACTGAAACTAAATAATTAAGGTATATTATATGCCCGATAAACAATACAGACCGCCTGATCCAAAACAATGACCGCGTGGAGGGAGGTACGAAAATCTCAAAAGTAATAAAACCCTCCCGCGGCAGGTAAACACTTTCCAATTTAATAACTCGGAGAAGATTAATTCAGCCCAAAAATAAGACTTAAATCAATTTCCTAGCAATGAATGATTTTTCGACTTTGACTAAATCATCTTTTTAGAATAGAAAATGAGACCAAGGGTTTTTTAAAATAATAAATATTTTCGTAGTTATTAACATTTTTGAAAATATTGAAATCTGAGGTTTTTTGGCAATATATTTTTATAAAATACAGATTTTAAATTTCCCTTTAGCTTATTAGAAGCAGAATTTTATTAGCTTTCGTACTGTTTTAGAGAAAAAATTTTCATTTAAGTATTATAAAAATTAGAGAACTTTAAGCAACTGCTAAAAAACAGGCGTACTGACAATTTCTGATGGTAGTGTAACAAATATTTATTATATAATTAATTTTAAATTGTTTACCTCTGAGTGGAACATGAGTTTTGGCAGAACAAATCAGTCGCGTTACGCCGTCTACGGATTGGCTCTTTGGCTCGTTTTCCTTCTCCTTTTCCTTTTTCTTACCTAATCTCATAACTGAAAAACAAAAAAATTGTATTAAAATCAGCATTTCTTTTTTCTCTAAAAATATTTTAAAATACCGGCAAAAATAGTTTAATTTCTATATAATAAAACTCTAGGAAATAGGAATATTGTACTTCGAGGCCTTTTGCCTCAACACCATATATGGTAATAAGGGTTGAATACAGAAAAGTTAATATTTTAAGGTTTCAACGTAACAGTGAAGATAATTCTTTACTTTTGAAAGTACAATTTTTTCCATTTGCAGTTATCACAGCACCTATTTTTAGACGGAGAAAAAATCGCGTATTTACAGGAATACAAGTTCTCCATTATTTTCAATTTAACCCTTATTACCGAGTACAAAATATTTTAAAACCATACTTTTTTGTTTTTTCTCCTTTATCGTGAAGCTCATAGACAAATGATTTCCAGGAGATTCTCCCAACGGAGGTAGTCTTTGGACATGGAGCACGCGGAACGCCTGCCTCAAGGTGTTTTTCCCCTTTTCACCAAGGGACAATTTTCCCCAGTAGTCCAATTGCATTTCTACTGGCTCCCAACCTTCCCTGGGTTGTCCTACGTTTGGACTGCTAGGTGGTGTCAGCCTTCCAGGTGGTGGTGCCTGTGCCCCAGGAGTTGGCAATGAAGGTGGCGATCCTGACATTGTGACTCCACTCTCATCCAAATCAACCGAGGTTGAAGAACTACTATCTGGACATCCAACTCGTACGTCGTTCACGAAAGGAATGAATATCTGACTACTGTCATCAGTTTCTCTAAAACAAAAAAGTTTTGATGTATTCAAAATTAAATTCAAACTTCGAAACTTCTGTATTTAAAAGCAAACAAAAATATATTGGAACCAAATATTTTTTAAATGATAAAAAGGTGGTACCTATAGGCTACCATTGCTTCTGCAATTGGCAATAAGAGTGTTGATCCCGCAGAAGTAAGATATTCAACTACCCTGGCAGCAACTTCAGAACCACCTCCACCTTCTCTATCGATCATTTCTTTCCACTCATCACCAAAAAGTGCTCCATATTTGCTGTCAATCGACCCCAAATATCTCGCTAAACTGTTGCAACCCAGAGGAACGACTAGAAACCGAAGATAATTTTGCCAATCAGGTGGTTTGTAGCTCAGAAGGTCCACGTAGTGCTTCAAAACTGTGTTAATGAAACTGTCTCCTCCGGCAATTACTATTTTAATCGGTCCTGGAGGTTTGGCCGAACTATTACAGCTAAAAAGAGAAAGATTAAATTTAAATTATAGAGGAAAAGAAAATCAGAATAATTGAATTTTAAGATAAGGAATACAATATTATTCAGAGAAATTAAATAATATCTAATGAATTACAATTTCTGTATCCTGGTGGCAAGACACGTTAAAGTCCCACGAATATCAGCAGGAGATGCGGTTGTAAGAACTAAAGGAATACGTTCTTGAAGTCTCGTTGCTAAACCAGCTCCTCCAGTGTCTGCCAATGAAACCAGTGATAAAGTATCTGGCAATCCATCGTCAGGTAAAACTCGATTAAACTGCTGTTCGATCAATGCTTTCCTTGGCTGAAATTAAAAGAACATTCTTCCATAAATTTAAATAAATCATTTAAAATATCTACCTTTTTTAAGGATAATTTTTTTCAAGTTTTAGAGAAATAGAATGTCATGAGCGCGCCGATGTGCGCACTTTTGTCTCTTATTTATGCTTATGACAATTTTTAAAAATCTTATGTTAAAATATCTTAATCTTTAATACATAATTGATTTTAATTCCAAGAACAATCCTTTCATAAAAACTGTTTCTATAAACTAAAAGTCTCAAAGTGACCTTTAGTCGAAGTGATTTTAAAGATATAAAAAAGATGTTGAAACTCTACTCATTTTTTTTTCGAAATTCTTTAAAATCTCTTTAAAAGCTCTGATCTCGATTTTAAAGTATAGGCGGCGAATACCAATCCAACCAATAGGTAAAAAGAAAGAATGTGGCTTTAGATTTCGAGATTGCGAGAATCTATTTTGGATATAACGGCAATTTCTTTTTTATGATACGATAATTTTGAAAATTGGAAGATTGTAGGGAAATACATTTACCTCGGAGTTATTTAAATCCATAGAAGGTTTGAGATCGACACTAAGACTGTGTTTTTTGCTCTTGGGAGGATTATTGACGCTTTTATCCCTGGTGAAGAGTCTCGCTTTCCTCTCTGAATTTTCGTTTCTGTTCTGGTGTTCAGATTTTGGAGGTGATCCTGCAAACGTATTTGGTGGGTCGTTCGCTTCATGATCGGTGCAATTTTCTGGATGCGAATCGCTGTCTGCTTTTCGAGAACTGTCGTCACTCTGCCTGTCCACTCCTCGTTCTGTAATGCGACTACATTAATTTACAAATATACCTCAATTTCCACAAACAGTCGAGATATTGGATATCAAAGAACGCAATGCGTCTCCTCCGCCAAAAAGATTAAGGTGCAAAATTCACATTTTCTTTCTAACATTTAGAAGTTAGCAAACTTTAAAGAAGACTAATTATTTTTGATAAAAGATTAAACAGATTAATTATTATTAATTATATATACCAGCTTAATTTATCTAATTAACCCGTATTTATTTAAAAATAAGTTATTTTATTTTTAGTGCCAGAAATATTTAAAATTTAAATTTAAAAATAGTTTCAAGACACAAAAGAGAATCTTTTGTTACTTAAATTTCAGAAAGAACTTACATTGTATGCAAAAGATTTGTAAATGCTTCTCACATGCAAGGCAAAAAACAGAGATTGACAACAAATTCAAACTAAAGTTTACAAATATTGTAAATATTTACGAATATTGAATTCAAATATATTTTTAAAATTCGTGCGAATAAGCATAGCTCTCACAAATTTGGTATTTTTTACAATCTAAACAGACAAGTTTTCCATTTAAAAATTAAACATAAAAAATAGAAGACTGTTTCTGAAACTAAATGTAAAGAATTATTTAAAAAATTGATCTGCAGAAATTGGACATTGAAGTAAGAAAAGAAATCGAATTAGATTAATTTCTATAAAAGCATTAGCGACAAAAAAAAGTAGACGGACAATTCAGAAAACGAAGAGAATACGTACGTATGAGTAGAGATTTAGTCAGCAGTGGACAACATGAAAGCAATAGAAACCATAGAGCGGTATAATGAAAGCCGCACACGCACACTGAAACGCGAGCTTATAAAGTAAACAAAAATTTAAAAGTAGAAGGAAAAAAAAACTAAATATTCGAACTAAAAAAAATAGAACAAACAAAAACAAAACTCTAAGACACAAACGGACGAACAGTACAAGTAGAAATAATGGGCAGTGATCTGTTCCGCAACAGCTACTTGAAAAACTTCCCTTCCAGTTTGCTGGAAGGGAAGGTTTTTAGGTAGCTGTTACGGAAAAGCAGATCGCCCGAAATAATTACAAAGTATTAAATTCAAAGATGATTTATTACTTCGCTTTACACATTTCGTACATGAAAGTTTCTTTGAGGACGTGCACGAAAAAAAACAATCACCTGTTTGAAATGCTAAAAATGCAATCGTTTTTGTCGCATAAACTAAAAAGCGGATATTCCATTTATTGGACGAATTCTTATGTGTTCTGCTAAGTCGCTAATATTTAATCTGAGATATATAGAAAAGTTCAAAATAGATGGAATTAAACTTCATTAAACTGAATTAATATTGTAATTATACAAATAAATTGTTGATTGAAGACTGCAGATTCAATTTCCATTTCCAAAATGAAAAATTTTCCCTAAAGTGATTATTTTAGGGGGAATGAAGTTTTGATTTCGGCTGAAACGTTCTCACATACCTGGGGTCGTATGTCCGACGCGAGATTTTTCTTTTGCTGGTTGACCAGAAGGTTGTGGACCTACAGCAGCCGCTGAGTTGTTTCTTGTCTCCTCGCTGGTTACTACTACCGAATCGTACCATGCAACAGTGCAAAGCCAACCCGAGCGACTTTTATTTAGTTACATGACTTCGACTTTGTTAAGCAATGGGATTCTAATATTAAAAATGTTTATCGGAAAAGGAAAAGTGAATTGAAATGAATCACTGATATACTCTTACCTCATCTTAATAATTTTTCACGGTTGCTACGAAATTTCAATTATTTTTCTCTACATTCAGAAAAAAATTTTTTTGAATCAAGGAAACATTTCTTTGATATGGGGTCAAAGAAAACAGTTTTTGGAATTATAGAAAATTTATTTGAATCAAACAAACTTTTTTTCATTGAACGAAATTTTTTCTTTGACCCTATATCAGAGAAATGTTTCATTGATTCAAACAAACTTTTTCCTGAGTGTATGACTTCCCCAATTCTATTTCATTAAATGTGCATTATTCTTTTTATAGTTTACTGGAGAATTATTTATATCTTTAATTTAATTCTATTTAAGATTATATAGTAGGGTGGGTCGAAAAAATATAAAATTGGAATTTCAATTTGGGACCAACGAAAAGGTGTATTTTCACATCACAATTTCCTGAAAAAAAAAACTTTTTGAAATTGAATAACGTTAAAGTCTGTCCCACACGAAAAATCTACAAAAAATAGGTAGGTTTTTCTCACTTTTCAAAAAGCTTTTTTTCAGCAAATTGTTGTATGAAAATATACCTTTTCCCATTCGTCCCAAATTGAAATTGAAATTTTTTGTTTTTTTTTCGACCCACCCTATTATGTAGCAATCCTATTTTTGTTCCTTCTATCTATTTTCCTGTTTTCAACTAGTATTTCTGTTTCTCAAATCAAATAATCGAATCCTACTACTACCATGAAATCAAGGTAGACACATGTCAAGGAAGTCAGGGAAATGTCAAGGAAATGTCAGGAAAATTCGAATAGCTGTCAAGGAAATAAAAATTGATGTATTAGTAATGATAAAATATGAAAAAATTCATTCATTTCGTTTTTTCATACTTGCCTCATGTCTTTGTCTTGTAAATTTTTTTTTCAGTGACTGTTTATTAGTAATTAGTCAGTTGGATAATTTAAGGGATTTTAAATATTTCCGTGGAATTTTATGAGATTTCAGTGAATTTGCCTAAATGTAAAACAGTCCAATTTAATTATAGATAAAAGAAGAAATTCCCGAGATTCGTGACCACCCTTTTCATTGACAATATTTCAAAGCAACAACAATGCATGTACAATTCCTTACTAAATAGGCAGTTTTTAAAATTAATTAAATCTGCCAAACTTGATACGTCTCCCTTGTTATTGAAAGAATTTGCAATTACAATGCGAAACATGAACAAAACATAGCATAAGCCAGAGCACATGATATCAAATATGTATTTTACTTGAGAAACAGATTAGAGAATTAAATAATTTTAAAAAATCTCTAAACAATAACTCAAAGCTTAAAAAAATTGAATTGGATACTCATTTTCTAGAACAAGAACTAAAATACTTTAATGAATCGTATCATGCTCTTGTCCAAAAGTGGACTATGCTTGTGAAACTGTTAAAAGATTATGACTTATGAAGAGAAGGATAAAAAGCTCGACTCGTAAAAGATGAGTTTTGAAATTATTGATGACTAGTAATCTACCGTTCATGTTTTCTAAGCACGACAAATACTTTCCGATATCAGCAAGTTTACATACAACTGCATCCATTGAGATGCATTTCAAGTACTAAGAAATCAAGGTCACACAAATGTAATCATGACTCGAATAGAAAAAATTATTGCTTGGCTTTGAACGTGCCACAACTTCTACGAAACGAAGAAAGCTATTTATTTTAGATTATTTACCTGCATTTGGAGGCGCCAAAAGAGATCGACTCGAGCTGAAAAATGGACGAAGAGATGGTTTCGGCGTACTGCTAATCGACATTGTATCTAACTCTGGACCACTGTCTGATAAATCTTCCAATTCGTCGAAGAGTTCATCAATCTCCATTCCACCTCCTAAAAATAATTAAAAATTTTTTACTTTTGAAAGGATTTTACAGATTTCATACATATTTAAATTCTTTAAAAATCAAACGAGTGATAAGAGGAAAATATAAAAGAATTTCAAGAGACTTTAATGATTTTAAAGAGGTTTAAAAGATTTTAAATTAATTTCAAATATTTTAAGGTGAATAGGTGACGACCTGTGATGACATTTATTACAAATATTAATATGAATGTTGCTTTACCTGATAATTTTTGGCCTATTTCTTCCTGGTCATGTTCCAGTTCCTCGGAAACCCGGAATCGTTTTAGGAGAGAGATGAATTTTTGTTTTAAGTTCCTTTGCTGAAAGATATAATAAGTAAATAATTGGCTCACAACTATATTTTTACACAATTTATGCTTTTTACATAAAAAATTATTTATTAAAACATTTCCAAAGTATTTTTCGGTGTTTCTCATTTCTCTGTCTGATTTACACCCTGAAGCTATAATATTAAACTGAATAAATGATAATTTAAAGAGTCTAAAAAATTTACCCTTGCATTGGCAGGAATTTTTCCTCGACTTTTTCGCCTGTGAACTTCTAACGTCGGTTCACTGTCGCTACCTTCAGCTTCACCTTCCGAACTAAACTCCTCTTCCTCGTCGCTAAATTCTTGGCATAGACGTTCGTTGGGATCGTTCATCAGTCGTTTGTCGTGATCCACTGGCTGCGAACTCAAAGCGACAACATTGACTCGAGCTAAAACTACCGAATGCCCGCCGTATTTCTCAGCTTTATCAGATACTAAGTCTAACTCTAGGTCCATTTGCTTTTGTAAAACCTGCAAAAAACAAATTGTAAATATTACAATAACTCAGAAACAAATTTCCTTTTGAATTTACAATAGATAAAGTTTTGAAGTTTATGATTTTGTAAAAAAATTTACACAAGACAGTACTTTGACTTGATAGCTTTCGAATTTAAAAGCTATTAAATAATAAAATACCTGATTTCGAAATGATTTTAGTCTGGATTTTAAATTTGAAATGCAAAAGCTTTTAAACTTCAAAGCCTTTGAATACAAATGAGGACATATTTTTAGTTTTCCTCTTTTGAAAGCATTCGAAAACAAAGACCTCTAACTTCAAAAGTCTTCTCATTAAAATTTGGAACACTCAGAATTATTTGAAAGATTCAAAAGCAAAGACTTTAAAAGAATTTAAGGAGAAAAGATTGTTAAATTTTTTTTTTAATTTACAAATGATATATTACTTTAAAAAACTCACTTGCGCCATATTAATGACACCTTCTGCAAGAGTTTTGTACCCAAGCATTGTACGATTTTTATATCTTTTTCGCCTCTGGAGGAGAATTATCAATTTATTGCCATCCCTCTTGAGAAAATGTGGATACTGAAGTGCAAATTGAAGTTCCAATTCTGTGTCTAAAACTCCACCAGGGGGTATAGCCATTTCATTGGAGCGTAATGTTCTTTTTGAGCTCTGCATTTTGACAGCGATGCTAATGGAAGCTAATTCAGAACCCAGGGGTCGAAGAATTACCAGTCGTGTGAGCGTCAAGGAGCAAAGTCTGAAACAAGAAAACGTAATCTTAGAATTTATACCAATA
>JAUEJJ010000047.1:12694126-12716041 GCA_032164275.1 Synergus coniferae | reverse complement strand
GCGTCACGAGCGATTATCGATATACGCCGCGTCACGACTTCGATTTGACCAATAAGGAATAAGTGTTACGTTACTAAATCGAGTTGATTTAAAATTTATCATTTTACGAAGATAAGATAAACTAATTAAAATTATGAAAGTAAATTAAGTTTTAAAATTAATGTTTACATTTTAATCATAATGTAAATTAAATAAATAAATATTAGACAAAGTTGGACAAAGCCATGTGTCAGTTATCTGATCCCTACTTTACCGGCATTTAAAAAAAAATAATTTATATTAATAAAATGGGAAAAATTACTAACAACCGAAAAAGGGAAAATTATAATTTAGGGGACTAATAATTGTCTTTTTCAATTTTTATAAAAGTGAATGTTCAAGATTTATCTTTTTGACTTTTTCCCCGTATCTAAATGATATTTTTTTTTCTCATGGTCAACTTTGCTTTCACTTTGCTTTAAAAAGTATATTCCTCTCGCATCGCAAGATAGTCGAATTACAAAAATGATTCGAAGGTAGGAAAATTAAAATACCTAATTACTTTGATTGAGTCATAATCTGGATCGTTTTTTAAATTAATAATATTTATAAATCTCGAAATTGCCAATTTCAAGCTTCAAGAAACTTAAAAAGGTATTTCTTACGAGCTCGTAGGTTAAGTCTCGGGAGATTTGCAAAGAAAATAAAAATAAATACATGAAACTTAAATTTATCAAAATATTTTTGATGACCAAAAATAAAATAAAATGAAGCTTGCCTTATTTTTTAAATCAAGAAAGACAAGATATTATTAATAGATTAGATTAGATTATAAAAAAAATAAAAATTGTAGTCTAAAGTTCAATCCATTCAATTACTTTGTAAATTAATCCTGATTTTAATCAATTTTATAAATTTTATTTCGTACGTTTTTTAAAACATTCAGGGTGTCTAGTTATTAGATAATTTAAAATTCTCGGGTTTTTCCCGGTTTCCCGGTCCGCTAGACACCCTTTAATTTTGGAAAATAATTTTGTCTCAAATTTGAATTTTGAATACTAAATCGGTGCTATTTTTAAAATACTTTCAGTTGTTGGAGTCGAAAACCCCTCTTTTTGCAGGCAGTCTTATGTTTTTTCATCATGTTCAGGTAATCATTTTTTTTCGAGCAACGTCAAATGTTATCATTTTGAACGCGAATCTCGCGATTGAAAGTGTTTTAAATTGTAAAAACCACAAATTAATTTTACTAAAGGGTAATCCTAACTCACTATTTCTTTGCCTGCTTTCAAAATTTCAAGATACCAAACCACCAACTGACACTCAATTTTAAAATTTCTTTTCAAATACCTTATCCAAAATATTTTGTTACCCCTAACCCCCCTAACGCTTTAAAAACAATTTTCATTCCCTATAGTTACACCTCTCCTTCGCAAAATAATTCTGCACATTCATATCGATTTGAGTTGCCTATATAGCCATGTAAATTTGCTCAGTGCACCATCCTCCTAGGAATTCAATCAATGTGAAATGTCTTAGCAGAAGTTGTTGCTTAAATTGCTCAGATCTTTAAACTTTATTATTTGGAATAAATTGTTTTCGCGAATTTCATTGGTTGGCTGCAAAACTAGTACTGCGTTTATTTGTAAGGAGATTCGCATTGCGGTTTAAAAATAAACGAGCATTTTGCATCTAGTATTAAGGTAGGAGTTTCTCTAAAAATAAGACAGTCGTCTCATATATTTAGCGTGATTTTAACTACGAGGGGCTACCAGCACATTTCGAGGCAAAGAAGAGGATTGGTCATGCAAACTCAACAATTGTCATCCGGATATGAAATGCCCACTGTGGGGTTAGGAACATGGCAGGTGAATCAACGATTTTGAAAAATCTGGTGATGAAATTTTTTAAACTTAAAGTGTTTCTCCATACGAAGACAGTTTTGTTCCCAAGGTCTATATCTCTTTTTACAAAAAAGATCAAAATTGAATCACAACAGAATAAAGTTTAGAGAAAATTTCTCACCAGATAAAAATCCTACCCATAAAAAATGCATTTATTTTTTATTAAACCTATATACGAGATTACAATAATTCTCTTACTTTAGAAAATCATAGACAATAAATATAAAAATCTAAACAACTCGTAGGCAAAACCGGAAGAAATCGAGGCAGCAGTACTTTCTGCACTGAATAATGGATATAGACACATCGACACAGCTTTTAACTACAAAAACGAAGATGCGATTGGCAAAAGTTTGAAAAAATGGTTCGAGACTGGAGGGAAACGCGAAGATCTTTTCATTACTTCTAAGGTATGTAAAACTTAAAAAAAAATGAAAATAGCTTAATAAAAATTGTTAATGGCCTTGTTTTAGTTGCCAAATTATGGAAATAGACCATCGGATGTGGAGAGATTTGCTAAGATGTCTCTAGAAAAACTCGGATTAGAATACCTGGACATGTATTTAATTCACATGCCTTTTGCATTTGTCCTCAATGAGACAGATTTTTCCCCTGCAGTTGGCGAAAATGGTGAATTTATATTAGATACGTCCAGTAATCCAATCGAAGTGTGGAAGGTCTGTAATCAATAATTTTCAACTTGAACTTCCTTTAATTCACCTATTCCTTATTTTTAACTATTTCTAAATTTATTTTGTAGGAAATGGAGAAGTTGGTAGAGAAGGGATTTGTGAAATCGATTGGACTGAGTAATTTTAACGAATCACAAGTTTTGGAAGTCATTAACGCAGCGAGTGTCAAGCCGAGCAACTTGCAAGTACGGTTTGCAATGATTAAAGAATTAAATTTAAAAATGTAACCAAGAAAAAATTTCCTCTACTTTTTCGACGTTTTTTTTTGTCCCCAGATTTAAACTTCAAAGCTTTATTAACTTAATTTTTCTGGATTTTAAATATTTAAAAACTAAAAACATTGTTTATATCAACTTCTACTACATATCCTCAAAAATTGAATTTTGTTTAGGTGGAGTTGCATGCCTACCTTCAACAAAAACCTTTGCGTGAATTCTGTAAATCTCACAACATCACTGTAACAGCATACAGTCCAATAGGATCACCCGGAGCAAAAGAGCATTTTCAAAAAAAGTACAATTACAGTCCTGATAAATTTCCTGATCTATTGGGACACCCAGTAGTTAAAGAAATTGCCGATAAATACGCAAAGACACCTGCACAAGTGCTACTCCGACATTTGGTTCAAGAAGGCATTATCGTCATACCCAAAAGTTCTAATCCCGAAAGAATAAAATCAAACATCGACATATTTAATTTCAATTTAACAGATGAAGATTTAAAACGACTTGATAATCTTGACCGAGGAAGCAAAGGACGAATTTTCACATTCCTCTTTTTCCACGGGTGAGAACTCACAATTTTCTTCATTCTATTTTCTAATTCAGTCATCACAGTACCTATTGTCATTACAAAGAAAAGGTGAATAGGTGAAATATAATAGTCAATATAATTTAAATTAAAAATTAAACTTGAAGTATAACATTTTTCTTAACGTCTAAAATATGAACTTTATCTTAACATTTTTAGAAAACCATAAAAAACTTTAAAAATTATTTCATTCAAAATAATTTAAGATATTTTGACGAGAATTGAAAAAAAATTTAAGAAAACTTTGGACCACTTCATAAGATTTAACTGTATCAATTAAAACACGGTGAAAAGGTGACAAACATCCAAAGTAAATAAAAAAGATGAACAAATTCAAAATAGATGAAAAGGATAAATAGGTGATGACATGTGATGACTGAATTTAAACTATTTTCTGATTCAAACTATTTTTCATTCTGTAAATAAATTCTCGTTTACGATTTTCAGAGTCGAGAACCATTCCTACTATCCCTTCAAGAGCGAATTATAACATAAAAAGCAGAGGAATTTCTACGGATGTGTAAATAAAAGCATTCCTTACCGATTAAAAGAGCCTGAACAACATTTTGCGTTGCATACGATGCTGAAGTTCTCCACGGCGAATCATCGTATGTATCACCTTGTAAATAGCACGTTCCGGAATATCCTGTTTGAGAAAATCGTTGACGATATTTTGTTCCGAGGTACAGGTACCAATTGCGAAACGCCTTTTCAGTTGCTTCTCGATACGAACCAACAACTCAATGTCTTCTTGGGAAGAAAAGCCTTCAGCACCTGTAAAAAAGAAAATAATTGTTATAGTTTAGCGTATGAATCCCTTGATAATAAACAGTTCTATCGTTAATTCGAAAATTGGATTCTAACTTCCATTTTTGGAAATAAAAATAGTCACCTGCTAGGGATCCACTCATTGCAGCATCCAAAGTAGAAACTTGGAAAAGTCGAAGAGCCTCGTTCACATGAACCTCGGTAGCAAAAGGCTCGAGTCTCATTTTCGCTAAAGATTCTGAAATTCTTATAACCGCTTCCAGTTGACGAACCGTGATTGGAATAGCAATTCTCTTTTCCGTATCTCGTTCATGCTCACGACTTCCGGCTCTCATCATGACATATCTATTTTTTAACTTGTCACCTGCATCTTTATCCAATCTTGGGCCGCATCGCCTAATGAGAATTCAATTGTTAATAAAGATTAAATTGTAAAATAACAATCTTATTAATTAAAATTAGATTATTTAAAGTTTACATTCTACAGTAGTGGATATATTTTTTTAAAATTGCCAAGGGCAATTCTCCCTCAACAGATTCTTCCGTGATCTGCCCAGCGTTCGCGTGAATTCCCATAATGTGCTTTGCGATTTTGATATCTCTCTCCTCCTCGTGCTCGTCTTTGACAATAAAGATCATGTCAAAACGAGACAAAATCGTAGGCATGAAGTCAATATTCTCCTCTCCTTTGATATCGTCCCATCGACCAAAAATTGAGTTCGCAGCTGCAAGAACGGAACATCGAGTATTCAAAGATGTTGTAATTCCCGCCTTCGCGATCGAAATTGTCTGCTGTTCCATCGCCTCGTGAATAGCTACTCTATCATCTTCTTTCATCTTATCGAACTCATCAATGCAAACTACTCCTCCATCTGCTAGAACCATCGCTCCTCCTTCCATCACGAAATTTCTCTGTGTGAAGAAAAATTTTCAAACCGAAAATTAGAGGAAGATCAATATCATAAAAGTAGAATAGTTATAAAAGAGTTATTTTATACCGTGACAGGATCTCTAGTAACGGAAGCAGTGAGACCGGCAGCGGAACTTCCTTTTCCTGAGGTGTATACACCGACAGGGGAAACAGTTTCAACAAATTTCAACAACTGGGATTTCGCAGTTCCTGGATCTCCAAGCATTAAGACATTTATGTCTCCCCTTCTGCAAAGTCCGTCGGGCATTCTTTTTCGAGATCCTCCGAATAGCAAACACGCTATGGCTTTTTTGATATCCATAGAGCCGAGAATGCTGGGAGCGATGCTTTTTGCGATCTTGTCGTAGATGTGTGGATCTGATGCAAGTCTTCTAAATAAATCTTCTTCTTCCGGAGTGACTGGTGGATGAGTTCCTAAAAAAACGGATAAAATAATTTAATAACAAATTTAATCACTTTCTAAATTATTCCAGATTTATGCATTTATTTCTTACCAACTCCAGTATTTTCTCCATCAACAGCGATTCCAACAACTCGAATATAAGGAACACGAACTCCCACCAGAGCTTTATCCTTTCTTTTGTTACCGCCATCAGTTTTAGCAACTTTCTTGATGGAGTAAATTCCCAAGATAAGGACCCGATTTCCAGGAACGACACGATCGCACAAATATCGTTCACAATAAAGTTGCATATGTCTCGGCATTTCTCCTTGAGGAATATGATCTGGGAGTTCTTGCAGCTTGAGAACTTGGAAATCTACGCAGTGGCATTTGTCCGGCATTATAAAGAATGGATCCAAGGGACATTTTGGTCGGCCTGCTTGCTCCCTGGTCATTAAAAAAATTTCTCAAATTGAATATACAATGAAAAAGATTTTGTATTTATAAAGACAATCATTTTTTAACTTACGTAGTGCAACTTCTGGGCAAGATGTAACCTTCTAAACCAGGCTTTATTGAAATGTTGGTTTGAATATTTCTACAACTTCGACATTGAATTGCTATCTTCGTCGCCTTTGATCTAATTCCTGAGGCAGAAACTATTATTCCCGGAATTTTAACCAATTTAGAAACTACATCAGGCTGAAAAAAAATTAAAAAGAGAATAAAACTTTATAATTAAAATTCTATAATTGCAAACGCTTTAAACTTAAAATTAAAAAAAAACAAAAAGGACAAATAAGAAAAAAATATTAAAAAATCCTCCAAATATAAAAGTATAATAATAAAAAGTGCCTGAAATTCAAAACCTTCAGATTAATTTATATTTAGTGCTTCCAATTTACTTTCCATGAACTACATCTACAACTCGAAATATTATGATTAAATCGCATGTAATTGCTAGGAAAAGAAAAGATTTTTGACACAAAATATTTATTTTAATATGATCATCGTCAAAAAATATGTAATTCACTAGAACATTTAATAGATATTTAAATATAGTATATTATGGATATTGTTGTACCTTCATTCCTCTCAATGAAATTGGATGACCATCGGAAGTCAAAAGCACTTGAATATCCTCAACTTTCTCTTCACCTTCCAATCTCGGTGCTGTAAGTTCGTCAGCAACATTCTTTGCTGCTTCTTCGAACAATGGTAAATATTCGGTTGGTTGTTTATAAACTTTTTCAGCGAGAGATTCATCGAAAGCAGACAAATCTTCCAAGTTGATTTCAATCCAGAACTGTCCGAGATTGTAATTTCGTTTCAAAGCATCTCTGTAAAATTAGAAAATGGATCTTTTAAACTTTTTCAAACTACATAAAGCGTTTAATAAGGGGAATATTTAAAAGATACAATGAAAAATTTATCAGACAGTAAAAAATAGAATAATTACCGATATTTGTAGTTAAAATTGCCTTCATGAAACTGTCGAATGAACTCTTTCAACTTCTTTTTGGTTCCTTGCAAATTCGTCTGATTTTCTTGATTTTGTTCTCCATCGACAGAAAAGTTATCGGAGAAAAATATTCCGGGATCGTCAAAACCTTCCATTTTCAACAGAAAAATAAACTTTAGTTATGTTTATACTCGAGATCAAACGAAAGGCAACAAAAAAGTAAAAACACTGAACATATCCATGCGGAAAAGAATTTTAGCGGGAATCTGAACGTATCTTGTGTCCATTGATGGAACTACTAATACGTTTACATCGACGGTAAAGTCATTTCAAACGCTCGGTATCTGATTGATTCGCGCGCGCAGTTCAAAATACTAAAAATACTTTTATTGTTTAATATAAATAATGGCGTTTCAAGTTATAAAAATGTCCATTAGATTGAAATTAATGAATCTTGTTAAAAATAAAAATTAATTAAATGCATATTAAAGTGAGTGCCAAAGGATATTTTTTATTTACTACCTTACCGATATTTTCTTCTCTGCAACGTTACTTCTAAATTTATTGAGATATCAAAGTGAAAATTCTATAATTAAAGTTAAAGCATTAAGGTATGTTTATCTGGCCCTAAATATTTACATTTATAAAAAATTATTTTGAATTTTTGTTATTTTAATAAAAATTTAGGAACAGATAAATGTTTACCTAGAATTTGTTCATATATGTTAAAAGTAACACATTCACTTAATATCATAGACAAAACCGTTTTCGATAAATTAATTCGATTTTCAGCAGGAGAATGAGATATTTAACATCTAGTAAGTTATCTCGGTATCTAAATTAGGACAAAGTAGTGCCTTGTCTGTCGAGCCCTAATATTCATGAATTAAAATAATTGATCCCTTTATTAATAATAGAATGTTTACATACCATATTTATAGGATATATGCATATATATGATAAACACAAAAAAATTAATGTATACAAAATTCTAGCTTTTTAATTTCGAATTTTAAATCCTCTATACTTCCGGATAATGTTATATTTAACTCAGAATTCTTAAATTAAATAATTTTTTAAATTCTTTTATTATGTTTTATTTTTATATCTTGTTAATTTAAAAAGGTCTTTAAAAACGTCTGTCCCTTATTTCAAATACTTAAAATGTATTGTTGTTATATCAATTTATAATAATTATCACGGGGATCAATTAATTTAGGAATTACTTTTTAAAAATTAATCACTCATGATAATATTTGAATTAGGAATAGTAAGACAATGTTTCTAAATGGATTACATTTGTAAGTTTCCCTTAAAATTATAAGAATGATTTTTAAGGAATTTTTGAGATATTTTTAAAATCATTTACCCGAAAGTTAACCCTTTAGAAATTTTACACAAATACACGTGCGTGTTACAGGGGAAATAGCCCCGCCCCATGGAGTGAAAACTTAAAAATGCCGCCGCAGCGCAACCGGAATCGATATTCACCGACCCGGTCACGTGGTACAGCTTCGTTGAATTTCGACCAATCAAGAATTAGTATCACCTTGTCTCGCTCCACCTTACACCCGAGTTTACCCGATGCACCGACTATCTCGGCATCTACATACTTGCACTCTAAAACCGAGCAAGTGACGAACGATCCGATCGTGAAACGAAGAGAGAAAAGCAGTTACGTACCTATTTTTAATTTCACCCTAGACAATTTTCATTTATTACTTATAAATGTTCATTAAATTGTTTTGCTTATTGAAAACTATTGAATTTTTCATTTATACTATTTTCATGATTAAAGAAACACACTATGTGAATTTTTTTAGAATTCCTGAAATTCAATATTTTGAAAAGTTACCAGCGGAAAATATATTATCTTTTCCAGCGGCAGCCAGCGGTGAGCGGATTTAGGTTTCCTTTTTCTTGTTTTGTTGGGAAAAGTAATTTCTAAAAGTTTTGTATTAAACATTTTTTAATGAAAATTGTTGACATAGTTAACGAATAAAACCTTTAACTAAAGTAAATAATAATACATCATGAAGTAAAATAAATAAGAGTCACATGCACTTTTTGTGCACGAGACTGTTTATTTACATTAACGTTTTGCAGGTTGCTGAGAGGTATTGATGCTCATGTATCGATCGCACTAGTTACGTTACTGGGACTGTGAAACGAAAGACCATGCGAAAGACCGTCCGAGGGAACGGAACAAGCACCAGAGCCAACCAACGAGTGAATCAGTGAACGACGTTTATTAGTGTTAGTCTGGACTCTGGTGTAGTCTGGTGTCTGGTGGGTTAGTCTAGTCCGTCCGCCAGTCCACGGTACTCCGCGACTGAAACTGTGTTGAATTTGAATGTTGATCGGGATTAGTGGTACGTCATCCACCGTTGGTTTCTGGTTTATAAAATTTGCATAAACTCGTGTTCCAAAACCCACCATCAGAAAGAAACTCAGTAACCCATCATTGCCCTAGAACCTAACAACTCTCATAATCATTCCAATACCTCAGCAATCTCTCTCGAGTTTATTTATCGATGATTGCGAGATACGAGACTAGTCCTGCCCACGTAGTGCGTGTGATATCAGTACCGGCTCTAAGGAACGAATTTACAATCTTAGTCGAACAACTGGATACAAAATAAAAAAGTGAATACAAAATCAAATGCTCCAAAAACAAGACGTCTAGAATCGAGTCTAGATTTGAAAAATCTAGAGCATGTGGACTATTTCTAGCAGTTGGAGTATCCAGATTACTTTTAGAAGAATATTTTAGATTTTTTAAAAATTGTGGGTGTTTCATCGAGGGAAGAAAGAGCAGCGTGCATCGCTTTCGCCTCGGCGTCTTGAAACCCGTCGCTCACCAACAAGGAACAAGCAGGCAAGGCGGACACGCACACTCACGCACTCTCCAAGCCCTCATTCCGTCTCCTTCTGACCGTCTACTCCATTCGGTTCTCTCGTTTCCTTACCCCGCCCCTATTCGCCCTTCTCATCTCTTTTTCTTCATCGCAGGCTTTTTGAATCAAACATCTCACGCAACCATGCCATCCTCTATAATCGGGGACCGCTCGGATTGAAGTCTTCCACGAGAAGGGCAAGTCCTAGTATGGAAGAGGGCCAGCTGATGACAGAACTTCCGGCGTTAACGCCGAATCGAGGGGCGACTCTGATACACCGTTCTGGACACTGTTACCAACTGCATCGTCCTCACCTGGTGGTCTCGTCGCCACCGCACAAGAAGCAGAAGCCGAAGAACGAAGCGACGGACTCTCTGGACTCGGCCGCGGCCGCGGTTGCGAAGGTCGTGGCCGCGGCGAACACTCGCCAGGAAAGCGGGACGATAACAGCCACAAAAAGGTCCGCCCCGACCTCCACACACCTGTGTATAACTCACGTCGAGGGCCCGGCTTCAAAACGTCCCCGAGTTCAGACCACAACCCTCTGCAGCACTAGCACACATGTTACGAATTTGTATCCCGAAATCCTGGCGCACATCTTCAGGTACCTGGATGTAAAAGAAAGGGGTCGAGCTGCCCAAGTTTGCTCAGCTTGGAGGGATGCAGCTTACCATAAGTCCGTGTGGAAAGGGGTCGAGGCAAAGCTGCACCTGCGGAGACAGGCACCAGCACTTTTTTCGAGTTTGGTGAAAAGGGGAATCAAGAGGGTGCAAGTGCTGTCGCTGAAAAAAGGACTCGGTGAAGTCTTCAAGGGGATGCCGAATCTAGAAGCCCTTAGTCTCTCTGGATGTTTTAGTGTCACGGACTCGGGATTGACGAATGCTCTAACTCAAGAATTTCCTGTCTTGACGGAGTTAAATTTGTCGCTGTGCAAGCAAGTGACGGATGCCTCGGTGGAGAAGATAGCCCAGTATTTGAAAAATCTGGAGAATTTGCAATTAGGGGGCTGTGGGAATCTCTCAAACAATGGATTGATGCTCATCGCTTGGGGGTTGAAGAAATTAAAGAAATTAGATTTGAGGAGTTGTTGGCACATTTCGGATCTTGGAATAGCCAACCTCGCGGGGCTGAATAAGGACAGCGCGTTTGGCAATCTTCCCCTGGAGTATTTAGGCCTTCAGGATTGCCAGAAGCTGACTGACGAATCTTTGAGATACGTCTCCGTTGGTTTGACGACTCTCAAGTCGATCAATTTATCGTTTTCGTGTTTCACAGACTCGGGGCTTAAGTATTTGGCCAAGATGCCGAGTTTGCGAGAGCTGGACTTGAGATCTTGTGACAACATCTCGGAAATCGGGATGGCGTATCTGGCTGAAGGTGGGAGTAGGATCTCGTCGTTGGATGTGTCGTTTTGCGACAAGATCGGAGATCAGGCTCTGGTGCATATAAGTCAGGGCTTATTTAATCTGAAGTTTCTGTCGCTCTCGGCCTGCCAGGTCAGCGATGAAGGGATCTGCAAGATAGCCAAGTCTCTGCAGGATCTAGAGACTCTAAACATTGGACAGTGTAGTAAAATAACGGACAAAGGACTGCACACGATTGCAGATAGTATGAAACATTTAAAGTGCATCGATCTGTACGGGTGCACGAGGATCACGACGAATGGTTTGGAAAGAATCATGAAGCTACCACAACTCAGCACACTGAATCTAGGACTGTGGCATGTACGGTGATAGTGGTTTCCCGGCGACTCAAAGAGAGAATGGTACGTATCTGACTGCGTGCACCACGTCGCGCACACACGTGCGCGAACACGTGATTTTATTTCTCGCACTCTTCTTTTTTTCAAATCGAGGCAACCACGCTTGCAGCCCTGCGGTGGGAGCTGATAGGGTTTGCTTCGAATTCCTTTTTTTGGGATCAGAGTTTTTATTTGATTTTATGACTTTATAGCTTATGAGTTTGTGAAAAGGTTTGGGGAGCTTATTCGATTCTTTTTAGTGCCTCTCTCTCTATCTGAATTAGTACGAATTTAACTAATTGAATTACATAGTAGCCTTATATTTGACTACTAAATTAGTCATTTTTTCTAGTTTATACTAAATTAAATATTGGGTCACCTATTATCAAAGTTAATTAGTAAGAGTAATTTTAGTTAGGTCTAATGTAGTATGTAATAGTTTTACTTATTACATTGAATTTTTTGCAATGAATTGTTATTACAATATAATGTTGAATCTTTTGTTTTAGAAGATTTCTGAAGATTTCGAAGGATTGTTAAGAATTTTCAGTTAGAATTCTATGAAATTTTAACAGATTTTGTCGCATTTTAAATATTGTCGTGGAATTTTAAGATGTTTTAAAGTTGCTCGAGGAATTTAGAGGATTTTAAAAAATCTGGAGGAATTGAAAAAAACTTTGTGCAGCTTTAGGGAATTTTATGGAATTGTAAAGGATTTAAAATATCTTCGTGGACTTTTAAAAATTTTTAAATTCATTGGGGAATTTTAATTAGCGTAATTATTAGCCCCCCCCAAATCCCTTCTCTGAATACGCCCCTGGAAAGATTTAAATTTAAAAAATATTTAATTATCTAACATTTTTTAATTTCCCACCTGAAAATTGTTTAACTTAAAAACCATAAACGATTATGTAACTTGTTTGTGATTCTATTTCCATAAAAAGATCTTAAATCAATATGTAAACAGAATGTAAATAAATTTGTAATTGTTCTATTATTCAAAATTACTATTTGTTCATTCAAAAAACAGTCTTTGTACAGTTATGCAATCATGAGAATAATACTTATAATTCTGAATTATAACTTCCTTTCTTCAATTCAATGATTTCTAGAAACCAGTAAAACTACTTTTATCAGTTATAAATTTAAAGTCAGATTAAATTTAAAGATTAAATATTTCTATTTTTAAACTAAATCACACCAACAGATAACAAGTAGGAAAAATACGAAAGCCTTAAGGTCTGAACTGAACTAAAATTATAATTGATTAGTCCCATATTTCTAAAGACTAATCAGTTCTCTGAAACTTTCTAAAATCAATTATAGAATCGAAATTTAAATAAAATTGCAAGATCAAAGATTTTCTAAAATTTGCATACAGAAATTTTTGAAATCCCGTAGAACCGTTCTGAAATATTAACTGCTGTCACGCTAAATTTGCAGAAGGAATAATTCCTATAACTTGTCCTTTTAACGGTGAATGGTCCTGCATTATTGTTTACTTAGGACTTAGGTAGGGTACTTAAGATAGAAAAGGGCTGGGATCCACTGGAGTCTTGGAATACTGGTTGATTCCTGCAAGCTCATAAAATTTACTGTACTGCAGGTTCAATCTTCCAGCTTTGCATTTACAAGCACAAAAATCATAAACGAAAGATTTTAGTACTTTACACTTTAATTTTAATAGCTTAATGGTCCCCGTTTTAAACAGAAATTTGCTAGTTGGGATTGTCAAGGACCAGACTTTAGGACTCCATTCATTGTAGTGATGTAGGAAATTGAGGCTAGGTAAGAATATTTCATTTAGGATTCCAAATCACTAAAAGATTCCATCTTCTTTCTTAATTATTTTTTATTGTTTTGTGACAGTCCAGTCTTGAAACTAGTTCAAATACTGATTCATTGAATTAAAAGTAATTATATAATAAATTAAAGAAACTTGTAACATTTATGGAATATTAAGAAATTCTAAGGGTTTTAATGAAATTTTAAGAGATTTTAAAGACTGTAGAATTCTAACGAATTTTAAGACTTTTATAGAAATTTAAAAGATTTTCAACGGATTTTACAAGATTTTAAAGGTTTTCATGAAATTACGGATTTCAAGAGGTTCCTCTTAATTTTACAGATTTTTACGATTTTAAGTAATTTTAAAGCTTCTCATGAAGTTTCAAAAGATTTACGAAACATTTAAAAATTTTTAATCAATCATTTAAAACGTGAAATTTTTTTAAAATTCCAACATCGCTATTATTGAAAATTTATTCGTATTTTTAATAATTTTCTGTCAGGGAAATATTTGTCTGAAATTCAGGGAAATAATTGATAAATTGAATCTTGTGGTCAACCTGATGAAAGTGAATGAGTTCAGTAATTATTTATATTCAAATGGCAAATGAATAACAAAATTTTATTAGCTAACTTGAAAATTTCACATTCACTCATATTTATAGATTTTTGACTCCGAAGAAAGAGAACATGTTTTACGTCAAGTAGAACGTGTATGACCAGTTTCTCGCAATTTATGTAAACGTTGTAACCAAGCAGACCCTCTGTCACGAGACAGCGTAGCAAATGCTAATTTAATTTGACCAACTTTTATGTAAGCGAAATATGTCCTGAACATAGTACGTCAACAATTAGTTGGAATTAATTGAAATATGCGTGAGAAACAAGAAATATTAAGAAGTATTTAATAAAAGCCATTCTCAAGTTAACAGTTAAATTAATGGAAATGAAACACACATAAAAAAACGTTTAGTTAAGTTAACTAGAATTATGGTTAAATATATACCCTTATACTATTTTTTCTAGTTAAAGTAACCAGAATTTTGCTTGTTTTAACTAGAAATTTTATTCTGATTAAAATAACCAGAATTCTGGTTACTTTAACTAGAAAATATATTAAGGGTATATTTATAATCATAATTCTAATTAACTTAAGTAAACTTTTTTTTTTTTGAGTCAAAGATATACTGTCTGCTCCTCTCGAAGTGTTTCTTATTCTTCGTCTTCAATTATAAACTTTATCTACATTTATCTCTTTCGAATTGTTTCGTCAGTTATGTAAAACGGTTTCTACAAAAACGCTTTAGATTCAAGTACGAGTGAGTCATTTCTGGTCAATTAAATGAAATCAAAGACCGAAAGTCAAATGCAAGCGTCCTAGAGTTGACTTTCACATATTCAATGTAACAAATCAATAATCCGGAAAAAGGGGAAAAAAGTAGAAAAACCTTGAAAGTTTCTCTCTAGCTTCGGTATATTTTCTAGATTTGGAATGAATAAATATAATTTCGAAATTATTAGGAAGTCATTGCAAATCGTTATCGAATTTCATTCACAAACAAATAAGATTGGAAGGTCATTTTCATTATCAGCTATTGGAATTTTGATAAAAGAAAGCTGTTTTTTAAAAAACAGAGGAATTCCTAAATACATACGTTTTGTTTGAATGAAATAAATCTTCAGAAAATCTTCAGATTATCTTTTCGCCGTAAAACCAAAATTTTCAATGTGAAAAAATGCCTAAAAAATGTTTTTTTAATTTAAAATTTTCATACAAAACTTGTATTCCAAATTTTTAACGCTTTTTAAAGTATTTTTAAATTTTTTTTTAATTTGAATTTTCGAAAATTTAAAAATTCAGGTATTTTTTGAAATAAATTGAAATTTCGATAATTTTCTACTTTCGTTAATAAATATTTTCAGTATATTTAAATGTCGTTACTAAACATTATTATTTTCGGGAATTCAAAAATTTTGGTATATTACATTTTCGAGAAATTGAAATTTCCTTAGCAAACATTTTCGGTAATATTATTTTTATTCCAGAATTTAAATTTTCGGGAATAATTTCCTCGGTGCTTTTTCTCTTTCGGGATTTTGGTTTTTCGTCAAAAAAAAAATTTGTCCCGATTATTCGTATATTCTGAATGTAAATTGCGATTTAGTGGATAAACTTGAGATTTTCATTGAAGTTAAAAACTATTTTCTGAAAGCTTTTTTATTCTTTTTCTTTTCCGAAATCCTTTTTATTTTTGAGACGTGGCTCTGCCCCCTTTCCAGAGCCACCAAAGCTCACGAAGGCTGAAGCTTCATACAATGGAATGATGAGAAGAAAAAGGATAAAAAGGAATACTTTCCCTCCACCTTTCCAAAGAGATTAAAGTTGAGTAGAACGGTGCGAGAGAGGAAAACAAAGAGGAGGAAAAAACTAACGAGAGGACAAAAATGTTTACTGTAACGAGAAAATGATCATAGAGAGATGGTAGAAAATTAGATATAAAAATTGACTTAGATGGCTAGTTAATATTAGAAGGGGTAGGGCAAAATGATATAATTAAGGCTTCTTCTTTAATTAAAATTAATTCATTAGATTAAGGCCCAAGAAGTGTCTTCTTTGAAATTTTATTATTTTCATACTCAAGTTCCATCTTCAATTTTTCAGTTTTATCTTATCAGTAGATAAACATTTTTTTACCGAAAATCCAAAATCTCGAATGTCAATTTCCCAAAAATTCAAAATAACCAAATTTTTAAATTTCCAAAAATTTTCGTACAAAACTTCTGTTCAAAATTTAAAAATTTGTTCAAATTTTCTCCAGAATTTTCCGGTATTTTTTCTCATTTGGGATTTTGGTTTTTCGATAAAAAATATGTTGTCCCTCATCAATAAATATATTCGATACGTTTAAATTTCGTTGATAAACATTTTCGGTATTTTTTCTCATTGGAGAATTAATTTTTGTCAAAAAATATGTCCCAAAATTTTCATTAATTCTACTGCTACTTTTGTATAATTTATATTAATATAATTAAAATTTGTATAATATCCTCGAAGTCATTCAATAAGTCTTTTAAATTTTACATTGCAAACTTATAATCAAAACGATCAGATTCTGAGAACTGAAATGACATAAATATAAATGGTATAAAGATTGAAATGATATAACAGGTGATTTTATGAGATATTTTCTAAGTGAAGTGGGATTTCGTTATTTCTGAGATGAGAGTTGGGTAGTGAGTGAAATATCTTGAGTTGAGGATCGATGGGGGAGTATTTGGTACTGGATTGTATTCACCGGTTCGTTCGATAGACAGGCATTCATAGTTCGCAGGTTTAGGTTTTATATACCTGAGTTTTGGAAGATCTTACAATTCAGTGAAATAAAAGGCAAGTTACCTTCACCTTGCCTGGCCTGCCGGCTTGCCGTTGCCTGCATGCCAGCCGCGCCATCCGGTGTGCTGCCGCCGTCGGCGTCGTCGCCGCCGACCCTCTTCCAACTCCCCCCCCCATTTTTTTGCCCCTTGCCCCTCGGCCACCAGGGCTTTGAATCGCTCCTCTTTACTCATTCTTTGTCCCCACCCACTCTTCCCACCGACTTGCAACCAGCGGACCAGGATAAAACCTGAATTTCAACCGTCTCTACCAAACTCGACGACCTCCCGACACGCTGAAAGTTCAGTCCGAAAATTTCTGCTTCGATGACCGACCGGATTTTTCGAAGCCTCGCCGAGCATCAACTCGTCGATATTAAAAATCCGAAGGAATCTCCCCGCTCGAATATTTATAGGAAAAAAATTATAGCTCGAGTTCTCGTTTTCGGGAAGCTGGGCTCTGAATCAGAAGATGAAGAGGATTGTTCGATTTTAGATGGAATCCTTTTGTAATTTGAAAATTAGAATCTGGGAAATGAGTTTTTTTTTGGTCTTGAAGGGTTTAGATTTCAAGTATTACTCTGGATTTTCTGTTTTTTTTTTGTTTTTTCACCGAGAGCTTAAAGCGGAGTATGTTTTTGAAAAGAATGTAAACTTTGAAGCTGATCTAGTTTTAAAGTAATCCTTGGAAAACGTCCAATTGTCTATTCAAAAATTAGACGAAAATTTAAAAACAATATATATTTTGAGAAATCCTACTGAAAAAAAATTCAAGCTCAAGAAACATCTAATTTTAAATTTTACAAATTTTTAGATTTAAAGCATAAACATTGAATTGTAGGAGGCATTCTTTAGTTCTGAATAAAATAAATAATATAAGGAGGTTGCAGGTCAAGGAAAACATGAATAAATCAGAGAAATGTCGGGGGTTCTCTAGTTCAATTTTAATCAAAGGTGTATTCTAAAAGTAAAAATAGGGAATTTTCAGAACATCTTCTTCCAGAATATATAAAATACCCTAATTTTCAAATTTCCGTATATTTAATTTCTCCAAAAATATAAATTCAAATTTTTGTTTAAACTTTCTCTTGATTTTTTTTATAATTTCTTTTCAAAACTTTTTTTTCAAAACTTCTCAATTTTTTTAGTCAACATTTCTCTTAAAAATTTTTACTTTTCCAAGATTATTTAAAATCTTCTAAAATCCTTTAAGCACACATGATACTTTACCACAAGAGCAATTTACTTTACCCAACTTTACGCTCGCAATAATAAATATTTTTCCCTAAATCTAGGCCATTTTCGTCGGTCTGTACGAAATGGACGTAAATGGCCTAGTTTTAGGAAAAAATATTTGTCATTGTGAGAGTAAAATTCAAGATACAAAATTTTTGCTCTTATGGTATAATTACTACATGCCCTTAAAGTTTCTATGAAATCTCTTAAAATTTCGGGCAACGCTGGATAAATTTTTGCTAGTAATAAATGTAGTTTAAATCGGAAGAAAATTTATAATAGAATTTTAAAATTATTAAAATTATATTTAAAACTTTAAAATTATATTTCACTGGAATTTTTGCACGTTTTAAAATTTAAAAGCCGTAAATAACATTTTGATGTTTGATGTTTAGGAAAACTTTATTTTCCAGCCTTAGCCATTTTGAAACTACTTCGATGTTCCCTGATATCTATTTCGAGACTTCTAAATTGCTTTTTGTAGTTTTCTTTGGATTCAAATTTAGGACTGTTTAAACCTCGTATAGAATTCAGATAGATTTCTAACTCTATTTTGTTATCCTTTTTTTATATTATAGGCTATTACTATTATTATTATTATCATTATTATCTTGTATTAAGATTCATTTAAATTTTCCAAAATTGTTTATTGAATTTTTATTTTATCCTGGTTGAATCATTGAATATATAAAGATTTTTAAATTCGGAGTCATTTTTACGTAATTTTTCATTCGCTACTTTTAATTTTTCAATTCCCTGTAATTTAGAATACTTAGATACATCTTCTAATAAGAAAATAGGTATCTTTATTACTGTGTTTACAGCCTTAAACTCCTACTATCCTATTTAGCGTTGAAAATCAGTTTTATGAAGCTTTGGGTGCATTTTATGAACGATAAATTATATATTATGTAAGCTTGAAACAATGAGAATTAAGTCTACGCATATAGAAAAATATATACAATTTATTGAAAATATAATTCACTATAATAATTATTGAAAACTCAAATGGTTTAATTTTTTTATAACTGAAATCTTATTTGTTTTTTAAACTTATCTTAATAAATATTTCAATATTTCGAAATTCTGAAATATATCTTAGATATATCTACTCTTAGATAAAAAGATCGTATGTATATAATTTTTTATAATAGATGAATAAGTGAAACATAATAGCTCTGGCTTGAAAGTGACTCAAGTTTCTCAGATAAGATAATCGCTTCGAATATTGATTTTATTCTTCTGTGAATTCAAGTTTTGTTTTACATATTTGGCTAAAATTATCCACAAACTGTTCATGTGCAAAAGATTAGCTATATATACTTGGATAAAATGAAAAACTCGGAATTTCCTAGTTTCAATATATATACTGAGTTTAATGAGTAAGTTTAAACAGGTTTTCCTGCCAAGAATTCCCAGCAGGATCGGGTACAGTGACGTAGGGTTTAATTGCAATTAGCTAATGGCTGATTAATAATTATTATTCACATCCATAATTAATAAAAATTTAATTATAAATTTTGCTAGTGATTATTACTAACAATATTAATCACTAGTTAGAACCTTTAATAAAAATAACAACATTGCTTCTGTGTAGTTCGTATAAAAGTGATGTTCAATTTATTTAATTGGATGCCTTTTTATTACAATATACAAAATCTAGTTACTTATTAAAGCTTAATGGATTTCATTCTCACTTCATGAATACGTAATGAACTTTTAATTAAATTTCAAACCACAGACCAGTCTCAGAAAATTCAAAAGAATGAAAGATAAAATATACGTTTGATTTAAGGAACTTTGAAAGCTTTCGACTGTGCTCCAGTTAAAAAAAATTTTATTTGGTTTTTAAAATCCGGAAAACTTTGAAATCCAAATTCTGGAAAATCAGAAAAATGTTCAGGGAAATGCGAGTAGTTGAGATTCTATAGATTTCTAAAGATTTCGAGAGATTTTAATAATTTTTAATAGATTTCATAGAATTTTAAAGAATTTCATGAAATTTTCAGAAAGTTTCATAGAATTTAAAAAAAAATTTTATGGATTATCTTGAGTCACTTGAGTCACTCTCTAAACTTGAATCAGTGACTCATTTCTCACGACTTTAATCAGTGATAAATCTACTGGAAATCATTGAAAAATTACTGAAATTTTCAGTAGTTTAGTGAGGATGACTAAAAATTTCAGTGAATTTTCACTGATTAAAATCGTGAGAATAGAGTCACCGAAAATCAGTGAACTTACATTGATTCAATTTTATAGAGTAAAAATTGAATATTTTGACCGTATTAAAGATACTATAAAACCATGAAATTTTTACGATTTGGAGTAAGAGGTCAGCGTTTAAAGTTGAAAGAAAGATCTGAAAGGAAACATTAGCAGTGGGAAAAAGCAGAATTCCGTAAGAAAAGCCAAGTTCTCGAAAAAGGGAGGTCCTTTTTAAAAAGGCATAAAGAAATGACACTGCACGCCTAGCGAAAAGGGGCGGCTGAGGATGTGTGGCAACGACTCTCATGTTCTTGTCACACAAAAGTCACTGAGACATTTCAAAGACTTCCCTACCTTTAGATTCCCAGAACCTTCTCAAAAAGGTTTTTTTTTTTCTCAATGCATGTATCGCCGTACGACTCAAGATTGAGTTTTCATTTCTCATAGAAGCCTACAAAGTGCAAAGGGAAAATATAGGGACGACAAGTGCAAGATCAACGGCCAGTGGAGAACTTTTTAATGGGAATTGGTGAAAAGAAGAATGCATTCTTACTTATATTAATACACGGAAGTTTGCACGTAAACCAGTTCATAACTTGTTTTACAAAGTTTTAAAGGAGTGTATAATCCATAAATAGGAAAGTTTCCACTGGGACTTGTAAATCGACTTATGAAGAAGTCACGGGTTTGCTCGGAAGTTCATTCCAAGGGGTCAGTGACGAATATTGTAAATAAATATAAAAAATGAGGCTCAGGATTTGATTTCCATATTTTTAAATATTAAGGATAGAGATTTAGAAAAATTTTTTGGAATTTTATTTCCAATTGTATAGAAATTTTTAGGTTTTAAAAACGTTGAATCTTAGGACCCCCAAAGTTATAAAGCTTTCCAATATTGACATTATTCGAATTCAAAGGCCTTAAATTGGAAAGCATTTGCACTTGATTTGCATTTGCATTTGACTTTCTAAACGACATGATTTATATTTAGCGGCACTGCATCTTTTGGTTGAAAACCCAAAATGTTGAATATGAAAAAATACCGATAATTCAAATTCCCGAATAAAAATAATATAAACGAAAATATTTATTAACGAAAGTAGAGAGTTACCGAAATTTCTGTTATTTAAATTGCCAACAACCTACCGAAATGGCCAAAAGCTTCTATTTTTGTAAATTATCAATTATTCAATTTTATTCCAATTTGGCTATACAAGATTGAGTGGTAAATAGCCTACAGCTTTTTCATGATTTTTATAAGTAAAAAAAAAATTTAACAAATAGCCTGCATAGAATAAAAAATATTTCTGTGGAATTTACTTTAGAAGTAAATTCTACATTCTAAATTCTAAATTTTCTAATAAGAGTATAGGAGAACGGTTGTTTCTAGGCGGGATTTGCATGAGAATTTTCCCAAACGGTCCCTACTGAAGTACTGAGAGACCCCTCGTTGTATCCCTCCTAGCGTGGGGTTTCCTGTCGCAACCCTGACTTCTGGACTGCTTTTCCTTCCCGCGTGCTCTCGCTTTTTCAGATTTTACGCTGCTCGAGTCTCTGACTTGCCACGTTGCCGAAGAGCTTGTATATTTTTTTCGAGTGTGTATAAGAAAATGTATGCTATATATCTATGCATCTATATATACATATATATATAACTATATATATAAAATATATATGTGTGTGTATGTAACATGTGCACAAGCCTCAGGTTCCACTCTGATGTAGGTGGCAAGGGGTGTGAGTGA
>JAUEJJ010000047.1:12680674-12694026 GCA_032164275.1 Synergus coniferae | reverse complement strand
ATATATATGTGTGTGTATGTAACATGTGCACAAGCCTCAGGTTCCACTCTGATGTAGGTGGCAAGGGGTGTGAGTGAACTCCCACCACACGCTTGCATTGACGCTATGACAATGGATGAATGGACAGAAAGAGTTCTGTTGGATGAATTGAAGAGCTCGAAGGGCGAGAGGGATAACTAGGGAGAATGAGAGAGATATACCGAGGGATGAAGAGAGAAAATAGGGAGAAAATAGAGAGAGTGCAAGAGAGATAAGAGATAAGTGAGGGAGAGCAAGAGAGAGGGAGTGAGAGGGAATGCAATCGATATGAGGAGGGGGCATTTGTACGAGGCAAGAGAAATGTAACCGTCTCGCTTGTTGAGTGCACTATCTTCTTTTTTTTTCTTTTTTCTAACAGTATATAGTGCAACTCATAAATCCCAACGAGCCCATCTGTCTAGGGTCTTATTGCAAAAAATAATTGTTCAATCGTAAAATGAAGAACTCACTCAAAAATCTTCTAATCGTCAAGAATGTTTAGATATAAAGAATTTTTGGATATAAAGAATTTTTAAATATGTATAAAGAATGAATTGTTTGAATTGTTGGTTTCTGAAAAAGAAATTACATAACTGAAAAGAAGTTCTGGCTATTTCAGAAATGACTGAAACTATATTTTTTTCTTCAATTTTGGGAAAGGTTTTAAACTCGAAAAATGTAACTGCAAAAAATTAAGAATATTTAGATTGTTTTTCAAATTTAGATATTTTAAGGGACTACGTCACTGAAATTGCTTTTTTTTTTCAGAATTTTTGAAATTTAATATTTTGAAAACTTATCAAGGGATTTAGGTTTCTCGAAAACCACTCATCCATGGTTTGATTCAAATTTCTTGAATGTGTTTTTAGATAGATCATCATCCTTCGCAGGGTGGTGACTTGATCGGAAAAAAACGGAAATTACCGGGAAAAAACATGAAAATGAACGGGCAAAAACGTGGAAATAACCGGGAATTGAATTACATAGAAAACCGGGAATTTACTTTTGATTGCAAGTAAAACTCAAGTTTTCATTCTTTTAATACTTATCTATACTATATAAATTGGGTTGAAATTTCGGACCATTTTTTATATTTATTGGAATAAAAGTATCAAAAAATGTTTCCAAAGTTGTGGAATTTGATAATAATTAGTAAAGAGAATTTAATATAGGTATGAAATGCTGCAAATTAGAATTTGATTTGTCGTTCTAAACTGTCCTAAACCACAAATTAAAAGCAAGCACTAACACACGAATTTCTGTCGGTTGCATTATGCCAAGTTTATTCTATGAATTTGAATTTGGAAAGAATTGCTTGGATAAAAATTTAAAAAGTCTGCATAGAAAATACAAGATTATTAATTTAATTTTTGGTTTTTCAGATTCCGTTGGATTCGGCGTCGCAGAAAATGATCTCATTGTCAACATGTTGGTTATTGAACAAAGAATACGGTCAACGTCGTGTCGGAGGAAGCTGGAAACATTATTTTTTAGGACAAGGAGGAGCAGGGGTCAGGAAAGCTATAGCATATGTTCAAAAGTTTAATAAAAAATCCTTTTCAAAAATGCTTTTATTTATCCAGTATCAGATATTTCAATATCTATACATTCGTCGGTCTGGTTTTCCAGGATCAGGAAATCTGATTTACTTTTACTTTGTGTACGACTCATTGAATTTGTAAATTTTCTTACTTTCAATCGACTTTCGTCTCATTCTAATCGGACCCCGGAACGAAATATAAAATGAATATAGGTAGACATTATACAAAATTCTTTTGAAATTGTTTATATGAATATTACAATTATATTCATAATGTAAAATTGTAAAGCATTAATTTTTCATCAAAGATTCTTTGATGCAAAAATCTATGTTAAGTACACTACCGGTCAGAATATTGTGAGTTCACCTGTTTTTTGATGATCGTTAATTTTTCTCTTTAATTACATCAAAATTTAGGTGCATTTAAAGGGGTTTTTTAAAATTTATTGAGATTTTAGAGATATAGGATTTTACGTCATTCTGTAGAATCTGATAGACTAAATCACCTGATCAGTACGAAAATAATAAAAATCAAGTGAATGTAAATTTTTACAAAAATATTTTTTCCAATAGAAAATATATTTAAATGTGAGTCCAAAAAATTAAAAAAATTATTTCACGGCTCATTTTAAGCAAAATTTTAATGGCTTAAAAGCCTAATTAAGTATGTTAAAACTTACTTAAAGAAAAAATGTTATTCTTTGTTGTAAATTGAAAATTAGGTGAATTCACAATTTTAACCGGTAGTGTATTTGTACTTATTTTTGTGAAATTTACGTTATTTGAATGTATTTGCGTGCATATTTTTGTAAATATCAAATTTTTGAGGAGTTGAGACTTCTCACTTTGCAGAAGTGCTTCTTGTAAATATTAAAAAATCTGCATTTTTGCTCTTTTTTTTATAAGCGAATAAGTTGTTTTCTCTACTGTTTCTTAATCAATAAGCATTGTCTGTATTTTTGTTAAAAGTGCTTGCTCCAATAAAAATGCATTGCACACTGAACACTTTTCTTTTTTTTCTTCTAGACTGAATAATTATTTCATCGAAATGTATGTGGTCGCTTAAGGGGAAGGAATTAATAATTGGAATACAATGGAAGTTTACGAAAGTATCTTCCGGCCTTTTTCTCACGAAATTAAATATTGTTTAGTGTGTGTAATCGCTTATTTTGTAATATACATAATATACCAGTAATATTCAGTATATAATATGCAATATACATTAATATATTAATAGCGAAGAAGCCCACGTTTTTCAGGCAGTACCTTTACTTTTGTAACTAAAATAAGCAACCAAATTTGATGACTATATTAATCTATTATTATTATTTTTATAACTAAAAAATTGTTTAAAAATTTAATAAATTACAATCTATACATTTGAAAAACAAATTAGAATATTTATAAACTCGGTTAATTAGTTAGAATTTAGTTGCATGACTAAATTTTTTTTATCTTATTTTTTGTTGATACTGTAACAGGATATGACTAAAGAAAAAAAAAGTTCGAATTCCACTTACAAGCTGTGCAAAATTCATGGTGGCCCCACCTGTACAGACATCTGCCTTGATTACCCCTTAATTTATTCAAGGAATTAAGTTTCTGGAATTTTATTCACTTCTGAAGACAAAACTTTGTGAACGAGAAAGGAAAATTTCATATTACCGAAAAAAAAATTTTTAATTTCTTAAAACCATATTTTGAAAATTGTTTAAATTAAATTTTAAACCCTTTTAAATAACTTGACGTAATTTTAAATCTGTTAGAATCCTTAGAAATATTTTTAAATACCTTCAAATCCTTTAAAATCTGTTTAAATTACTTTAAATCTTTGATATTTTTTAAAATCTTCAAAACTCTCTGGAAATCTTATGAAATCTTTTGAAAGTAGACAAACATTTTAAATGTTTTAAAAATTCCTTAAAATTCCTTAAAATCACACTTAAAGCGTCATGAAATCATTTACAGTCACTTTAAATCCTGTGAAGTTCCTTAAAATGATTAAAAACGTCCTGAAATCTTATGAAAATCCGAAAACTTTTGAATTCTTTAAAAATCCCTTAAATTGATTTAAAATTAAATGACTGCAGTCGCTAATTGAAATTAGCGTTTGATATTACATAATTATTTCTGTTTGCTAAAAAGGTCACTGAGTGGTGAAATTTTTAGCTAAATTATATAATTATATAATTAATATATAATTGAGTAATTATATAATTATTTTAATTATATTATATAATTACATAATTTGTATCTAAAATATTCGCTGTCACAGTTCGCTGTCCCTAATTAGCTGTGGCAGTGAATATTTAGCTACTACAGCGAATTATCTTTTCTTAATTCTTTTCAATTCACCTTGAATTGTTTTTTAATTATTCTGAAATTGCAAAAAATTTTCTTAAGTTTCTCTTGAATTTTCTTCAAATCACCTTAAATTATTTTGAAAGAAATAATTTTAATTTCTTGAAACTTGACCTCGAATTCTTTTACAATATTTTCCATTTGTTTGAATTGTGTTAAATTCCTAAAATAAAAGTCATGATTAAATAAATATCAAATTTACTTAATTCACTGTCCAATACACTGTAACATTGTAAATTATTTTACATTAGTGTTAGCGGAATGACAATTCACTGTAAATGTATAAGTTAGATACAATTTACGCTAAGTGTATACAAAAATTAATTCTCGAATGCATTAGTATTACACTACACACTACTCAGCAAACCAGAAATAATATCATTCAGGTACGCACTTCAAATACTGTATTATCACAATGTATTTAAATTTATATATTGTTTCATTTTCATTATTTGCTTTCTGAATAACGTAGCGCACATATCGTCGTAAATCTCACGTTCCGGTCGCACAAAATGATTCTTACTGGCTTCAGTAATTGCAAAATTTAACAATAAAATGTCAAAACCGTGTCGCTGATATAAAAGCCAGTCGAATCTAGAAAAGCCTAAAAACTTTCTAGAAATGATTCTAGCATGCTCGAGAGCCTATTTCGCTTTTATTTACACAATACAAGAGCACCGATTTTTTTTCTAAACATGTTTTCTTTCTTAAATATGATTTATTTTATACTGTGGTTTCTTTTTGAACTATAATTCTTTTTTATTGGGCTAAAGTTGCAAACGTCTACTCAAACGAATTTTTTTTTTTCTTTAAAGATTTCTCATCAACAATGAAAAATATTGTTTGCAAGAACTTTTTCCATGCTTTCTGTTGCAATAAACAAATTATTGTGAATAAAATCATTTTTTTAGTGAAAATCTTTGAAGAAAAAAAATTCCTCTTAGACGTCTGAAACTTTAGCCCAATTTTTTTTACGTATGATTTTTTGTAAATACAATTTTTAAGAGAACCGTGAAGAACAAGCAGAGCTAAAGCTTTGAACCTTGATATAGAATCGAAACTCATGGTCGTTTCAATAGAAGTTGATAATACATAAAAGAAGTGCAGGAAATACATATAACAAACTTACTTTAATAGATATTGCTTAAGTCGAATAAACTGGAACGTCGACGAGGCTAAAAAGCAAGAAATTCCCAAACGTTGGGATTTTAAATATTTATGTATCAGAGTTTCAAAGTATTATAAAGACGAAAGCAGGAATCTTGGAAAAACGTATTTAAATACCTTTTGAAGTATCAAATATTGTTTCCGAGACTTCTCTTTTCATTCTCAGAATACTTTACATTTAATCGTTGAATATCGGCGAGAGACTCATGCAGGTCAAAATGTTTAATTACATCAACATTTTTAATCTCAACCTGCGTTCGGATTTAAAAGAGCTTAAAGATGCGGAAGCTTTATATTTATTATTATTACTTGTGCGCAGGCCATTTTTTATTGGAACCTTGTCACTCTTCTTATTTGCTTCTTACTAAGTCGCGAGATTTCTTAATCCTTTGTTTCAGAGCATTTCCCTTCTTGAGATTCTTATATTTTTAGTCATTTTAATAAAATTATAAACGTATTTCAATAAAATTTTAAGTCAAATATATAAAAAATTTTTTAAAAATCAAGTCACCATATTTTTGCTGAAAAACCAAAATTCCGAATACGAACAATGTCTAAAAAATAATTCTAGAAATTTCAAATTCCCTAAAATAAAAAAAAATATTTTTTTTAATGTAAAAATTTTTGTTCAAAACTTGTGTTCAAAATTTGTTTAAAAATTTTTGAAAATTTTGAAAAAAGAATGTTTGCAGAGTAATCTTGAAAAAAATTGATATTTCGGTAATATTTTACTTTCGTCAATAAATACTTTCTGTACATTTAAATTTCGTTAATACAAATTTTCGGTATTTCTTTCTATATTCGGCATTTTGATTTTTCAGCAAAAAGATGTTGTCCTCCAACGTCTAAACTCATAGTTTTGGATTTTAGAATTAAAAAATTGAGATTTAAAATTACACCTTTTAAAAAGCAGTAAAAAGTATCTGAAATTTTCAATTTCAAATGAAAAATATAAAATACAGTAAAGCTTTCAGCTTTACTTTAAATTGAGTAAAAAAAAAATATATAAAATATATAAAATGTAAATAAATTATTTTAAGATTTTGGAAGGATGACATAGTTCCAAATATCTCTGCATGAGATTTCTTTCTTAAAAATATTCGTTTCTTGGGAACGTTCAAATTTTATAGAATTATTGCCTTAAAGTACGCAGAATTTTGTAGAAGATTTTCAAGTACGAATGAGACGTCGCAAAGTGTCTTGAGCAATGCGAGTCCATCCTTTTCTAAAAAAGGGTGTTGTCGATGAAGGAATGACTTTTATTGGCGATATGAAGTTGTGTCATGCATTTTGGTTTGCGTATGAAGCCCAACGCGCATCATCGCTTTCGTGAGTCAAGTATCTGCATCCAACTTTTGCCTCCAGTTCTCTCAGGTCACACCACATTTGATAATCCTATAAAATATGAAATATAAACATTATTTATTATATTTATTATTATAAACATTATTCTTTCTTTTAAAAATTTATTTCTGCAACTTACCTGTAGCCAAATATGCGCCAAACTCTTATCAACTGTATACCTTTTCCTTTGCTTCACTTGCAGCAAATTGTTGATCAGATCAATAGCTGGAACAAGAATGTAAACTCACTATAAAAAACAATTTTTAAAAGCAATTTTTAATACTCTATTTCAAAAAATGAACGTATCCTTACCGTCGGAAGAAATTTCTTTCCAAGGATAAGGTGGATACATGAAAGCCGCGTTTTGAATCTGCTCATTGATGTCCTCATCTTCATTAAAAGGAAAAGTACCGCTTAACGATACGTAAATAATAACTCCAACGCTCCACATATCCAAAGACCTATTATAGCCCTTATTTCTAAGAACTTCAGGAGCCAAATAAGCTGGCGTTCCAACAACACTTCTTCTAAAACTTTTTTCTCCAATGATCCTCGCAAATCCAAAATCGCAAAGCTTCACCTGTGTAAAATCGCTGTCACTACTTAATAAGACATTCTCTGGCTTCAAATCGCAGTGCACTATATTTTTGCTATGCAAATGTTTCAGAGCTACTAGAATCTGAGTAACGAGAAATTTTGTGATCCTCTCGCTGAGCCTTCCCTTTTCAGAACTGAGAATCATCTCCAGCATATCTCCTTTCAATTTTTCCATCACCACAAATATTCTCTCAGGGGTTTCAAACATCCTATCTAAATTAACAACTCCATTGTGCGATAAATTTTGTAAAATAGCTACTTCGTTTTTGAGTTGAGCTTCTTGTTTAGTTGGGAAACGAAGTTTGTCGATGACTTTTATTGCGACTGCCCTCCCTGATTTCCGGTGAATTCCTCCGTAGACGATCCCAAATTGTCCCGAACCCAAAACCTCATCTGGGAAAATTTGGTAGAGCTGAGACATGTCAGTTACACATTCTTCTGGTTCAGTCGATTGCTCTTGATCTGAAATTTGGGGTTTTAGTTAGTGGATTTGCGATTGGAGTCTAAACTGTAGAATTACAATTTTAAATTAAATTTTAATTTAATTTAAAATTTAAATTTAAATCAATTTTAATTATTTAGCTACTTACTCGTTGCTGATGTAACAGGCATTAAAGCCTGTCGTATACTAGTTTCCCAGGATCTGGCTAAATGTGCACCAATTCCACTCTCTGGAGGTGGAACTTGTCCATTACTTCCACTAGCAAACATAGGATCTTCTCCCACGTAGTAATCCAAATTTGATGTCCTTAACTCAAAACAGTGCATAGTTTCTGAAAAAAAAACTTTTGTTGTACATTTCTTGTTCTTCCAAATTAAATTCCTATAAAATCCAAAGGACTAAAAATTAAAATACTAACGAGTGTGAGCTGCTGTGGGTGGCTCAATTGCCAAAATTTCACAGAGAGGTATTTCCTTATAATACTTTGACCCTGTGTCACTTTGGAAAAACGTCAAAGATTTGGAATCAAGTCTCCAATAATGCCTTTTTCTCTGTAATAAATAAATGTATTAATAAATAATATTTAAGTTCTCTGAAACTTAATTAAATCAAAAATTATATTTTTTTTTTAAGTAAGTAAAAGTCTATCATAATACTGATTGAAATGAGCCCAGGACGATGTCACTTTGTCAATTTTTAAAAATATTGAAAAAAACGTCACATCTCAATGTTTTATAAAAATCAAATTGGTGTACATAAATTTCAATATATTTTTGCAGAAAATTCATAATTAATTATTTCCTAAATTTTATAAAAATATTTTTAATTAAATTTAAAACAACTTAAACGATCCTCAAAAAATAGGTCATCTCACAATTCTGAACGGTAGTGTATTAAATAAAAAATATTCTTTAGTTTGAGAATTCAAAGCCCAATTAAGGATATTTACCGAAGGATCTCGGTTAGTAAAGTGCACCATCCATCCTTCTTTTAATACTTGAGAGCCTCGTTTCTTTGTGTGTTTAACACTCTGTACAATTCTCATTAATGGAATATTGTTGCTAGGAGTTGAGCTACAGCTGCAGATAAAGAATAAATTATTTACCTAAATTGAAATAGGCTTTAGGAATCAGGAAAAGAAATATCTTACCTAGATGGTCTGGATTTTTCCAAATTCTCAGTCGATATGTCATGAGGAGAAGCAAATTCAGAGTATTTTCCGTTCATCGCCTTTTCATCAGTGAAATAGGAAGAGAGCTGAGATGTTTGAGGCAAAGTTTCAGCATCACTATCTCCATCACCTTCTTCATTTCTACCATCGCATCTCCCTTCGGGTTCACTACCAACTCCACTATCAGGATATTCGATGCCTAAATCCAATAATGAAATTTCGGGAATTTACATTTGTCGAAAATATGAATTTTCAGTTTCTTTTCACATTCGGGATTTTAGTTTTTCGTTAAAAAATTATTCATTTCGTAAGAAAATTTAATTTACCTGCGTTGTCACATGGATTTTCCCCAGTACAGTCCTTGGGAATTTTCTCGATGCATTTTTTATGTGCATTATATTGGCAGTCTTTACATTGAAGGCCTTGTTTGAACAACCCACGTAATAGTTTTTTACAGAAACCACAAACTGTCGGTCTCGTATAGGAATGGACTACAAACGTATGTGGGATTTTGACTCTTGTTGCCATTTCTCGTTCAACCCAGACTGGTCTTCCTCCCAATGATGGAGAGCGAGATTGTTTTGGTGCCACGATACTCGGAATTGCCTGAGAAAATGATTTTTTTTTAGAAAATTTTTATGTCCAACTTTCAGTTTTTTTTTTTTTATAAAAGAAGGACTTGATAATTAAAAATTATAAGAGGCTGAAAATAGTTTTTAAATATTACTAGTCTTATTAGCAGAATAAGATTTGTAATTAGAAACTTTTAGAACATTATAACTTCACGATTTAAACAAATTTTTTGAATTAATTGATAAGATGATAAGCATATAGGTATATCATATCTTTAAATTAGACGATAAAAATTTCTTTAGTAATGATTTTTTCATCTAGTAGGGATCCCGTTTTGGAAAAATAAAAAAACTACATTTTGGAAATAATAAGCTTTTATTTAAGTACTCAAATCACATTTTGTTTCAAATATTGTGAATTCTTATAAATTATTTATTTTTAATTTTAATTTTACTATTAGAATAAAAAATATATTATAAAAATTATGTTCAACATTTCTTAAAATTCTGATTACAAAAACTATATTTTTTTATAAACTATTTTTAGTGGTATTCAATAATTTTAAAATACTTTTAAAATACTGAAGTAATCTAATTAGTTAATAAGATATTATTAAAAGGGAAACTAAGTACTTCTTCAAAATCTTTAAAAATGGGGAATGTTTCTGAGGTCACGGTATAAAAAATCCTGTCGTCACTTCTGAAAAAGTTAACTTATTTAAGGAACTTTTTCCAGGGAAAGGAGCTCACCAAGGTGCTGTTGTTTTGACTTGTGTTAGGCGTGACATTCGTACTGTGGTTGTCGTCACTGGCACTTGTTAAGCTACTCGTGGAACTCTGACTTGGAGATCTTGGGACATTCAAAAGTGTCGAGCTATGTCGTCTTTGACTCGCATCTTGAGAACAGTTATTTGGAACTTTTATAACACATCGCTTGTGATAGTTCATACCACACCCTGAAACAAATTAGAAACAGTTTTTGTCAGAGGACAAATTAAGTTTAGGTACTTGATTTTCAACTTTCAAATTTTAAAAGCTGACCAATTCGCAAGTTTTTAAAATAGACTCCATTAGGGAATTAAATACCTTCGCATTTTAAACCTTGGCGTACGAGACCAAAGAGCATTTCTCCACAAAAGTCACAAAAAGTAGGCGCTTTATAGGAGTGAACTGATAAAGCATGTGGCCGAATGGGAATTTGTTCGGTTGGCACTTGAGCTGCAAAAATGAACACGATACAAATTATTGTAATAATGAAAACTTGAAGATATCAGAGTGAAGCTTAAACTTACCAGTGAGAACTATTTCCACTAAAGTTTCGTCAACGATTTCCATCACATTTGTGATGAGCTGCAGGATATTGATGGAGTTGTAATCATGTTTGAACAACAAAAGTCTATCGAACAATTGACTTAAGCCGTGATCAGGACACTTGCTATTAATAAAATCACAGGCAAATTCCTTCAGGGATTTCAGAGTCAATTGACTGGTGTCTACTGTGACTGTGTCACGTAGCAATCCAAACTGGAAGAGGAATGTTACTTCTGCAGCCTCCATCTTTCTCCTTTTTCACTAAAAAGAAAAGACAATTAAAATATTTTCCGGAGTCTCAAAAAAGTTTAGGGCTTTTTAACAATTTATCAAACTTTTCTACCATTTTAAATTGAATCTACAATAAATTCAGGTACAGAGCAAAAATAACTTCAAATGTTGGTATCGTCTCGAAAATTAAATTCCTGAATAAATCCTTGTAGATTCAAAATGAAAAAATTATGAAAATGAAAAAAGGATTACGTGGTTGAAGATGCAGATGAAAATTAGTTGATGTCGTTCCATTAAAAGTGTAACGGGTTTTTAGAAGCTTGAAGGAACCGGCTGGTACAGCTTAATGATGATGATGAAAATGGAAAAAGCTTCTCAAGATCGGATTTTTGGGTAATTTAGTAAAAAATATGTGGTGTAAAGTTGAAAGCGGTGCACGATGCTACGTACAATATCGGCGTTAAAGCTTGCTCCGACACACTTTCATTGTGATGACATTTTACAGTTATCTCCAGTAGGTCGACTCGACTCACCTTATTGCTCTGATACATTCAATACTTCCAGGCCAGGTTTTTTTCAGCTCCTTAAGACTTAAACATTCCAGATTTTTATATGAGATTACAGTAAAACATAAGAGATAAATTATTTTTTAAATTTATCACTAAAGACTGTTGTCTTTTGACATTGTTGAGTTCGGAGAAAAGACTTCCACGTACAGTACTATACGCCTGCAGTACAGTGGTACAGCACACACCAATGCAGCAACACAACCACTTGATGAGACTTGATGTAGCTTGTAGATCTTGTATGTCTTGACGATCCACAAGGATAGGAGAATGCTTCCCATCCCACCAAATCGAAATAGCGTCACCCACAGCTGTGGGGGCGTACTAAGAAACCACATAGCGCCAGATTCAAATAAAAAAGGTATAAAAAGAGCCTGGGAACGTGGAGAATACATGGTGAAGTTTTAAATAAAAAAAAAGGTGTAGATTGGATATATGCTGCAAAGAGTTTTATAGTTTCGCAGATTTTTTTTTGTTTAAAGATATTTGTATTTACTGAAAAAGAATTATTTTAGTAACAAGGAGATAACTTTTAATTTTTAGCCATTTTTTAAACATTATAATTAATATTTTTGTTTGAGAAATGGAAATAGTTGCACAAGTTTTAATTTTGAAGATTAAATTGAATTAATAATATATGCATTGTAAGGAATAAGTTTACTAAAAACAGGAATTAAGTACACTAATAAATTTAATTAGAATTACGTTTAATTAAATTATCGCCTCTTTTGTTTAAAACGCAGGGTGGAAAAATACATCAAAGAATTACGAAGACAGTAGTCACGAATATAATAATCATAAGGCAAAGACTTTAGCTTGAATCATTTGTTTGGCGAAGATTGTATAAATGGTTTAATTTCATTATTTAAAGACGGTATTCAGGGTTAAAATGTTCTTGGCATAATCATAATTATAGTTATAGTCATAGTTATATATATATATGTGTGTGTGTGTGTATATATATATAGTACTTATCGTTATAGCACAGTTATACAAAAACTTCGAGTTGTGTTAGAAAATTATGTCTTGAGCTTCTCTTCTTGTGCTAAAAGTTGGTTTTTTATTTTCTGGAGAAGTTCCTTCTTCACTGTATCAGGAACGAGACTTCTCGCCCTAGTCGTCACTGTTGCTAATAAAGCGTCGTAGGTAATGTCTGTGCCATTATCTTTAATGATATCTTTGCAAATTATCTTCACTTGATCCCTCCAACCACATTCGACAAGACGGCGACGTAAGAGTTCTTTCAATCTGTAAAATAAAATTGAATTATTTCATTTCTCCTCACTGCAAATTAATTTCGTTTTATTTCCTAAAAACTTTTGTTCCTTCAACAATACTTTTATAAAATAAACTAAATTAACCAAATTATGTAAGAAGACAGAAATTATACTTTAAGGATTATATTTTTAAATGTTGAGGAACTTTCAATTCTTTATAAGTAAGCAATAGGAAACATAACTTGCAAATGCCTTTTTAATCGTATACAGAAACAGTTTTCTATATTTAGAACATTTTCATAGATAGTAACTTAATTTCATAATTAACAAGGCAATTAATTCATTAATTCAATAATTTACAACAATATTTTTTAAGTGCTTTAAGTTTGACAAGAAAGAAAGGATTTTGGAGTAACTTCAAAAATTAATTATATTGTATCTATAAATTAAATTATTATTGTCAAGAATTTACTGAGAAACTTACCCATCTCGATCACCACCCATTACTAATTTTTGATGCGCTGCAGTCTTCATTTTTTGATGTAAATTGAATCTGTAAGCTATAAGAAATAAATCTTTATTTATGAAAAGTAAATAGCTTGGTGGTATTATTTGTGTTATTGTTTACGTTTGAGGTTATGTATGTGAATACTGTCGCCAGTGTTGCCAACTTTCACTGAGGTTCAGAGAAGCTCATGGAACCTGTTTATTCCACTAACCTTGATATCTTTGGTTAGAATTAGAAATTTTTGACAGCTCATCTGAAGATTCAATAAAGTTCATTCCATATAATATACAATATATTTTAGCAACGA
>JAUEJJ010000047.1:12659791-12680574 GCA_032164275.1 Synergus coniferae | reverse complement strand
ATTAGAAATTTTTGACAGCTCATCTGAAGATTCAATAAAGTTCATTCCATATAATATACAATATATTTTAGCAACGAGTTGCAACGAATAGTCAAAATTAGAACATTTTAATTTCGCAGCATCATTACCTACTGACTTTACATCCAAAATGATTAAATTTCTTGTAAGTAGAACAAAAATGGTTTTGAAATTTGGGGGTTTTCTATTCTTGTTTATAACAATCTTTTTTGTTTCCAGTTAACGCTAAGTGTCGGAATTTATGCTGGAATTTACATAAGTCAGAATTATGAGGTAAATTCATTTTATTTTTTAAATATATGCAATGAGACGCACTTGAATCTCACATTTTTCAAATTTCACTTTTCCATTTTTGTTTTTGTAATATTTTATATATGTAATATGTATTTCATTAATTTGTTTTTATTTTTCTTTTGTTATACAAGTATAAATGGTTTCATCTATATATAATATCAATTGTTGAGATGTAAAGGTTTACTTTTAAAATCTTTATTTATCTGTTATTTATTAGACTTTGAAATATTCAAACCCAAATTAATTATCTTCCAATTTTGCTTCAAGGGTGTTGAATCCATGATATTTTTAACTCAAAATTAAATTCCTCGTTCTAATCTACGAATAGTAAAATTAAATATCTTTTTGTTCTGTAGATGTATTCTGTTTTAAAATAGGTAAAATAGAAATGTGCCTATAGAGCGAAAAAATACTCAATTGTAATATAATATTTACCAAGTAAAATTTAAAAAAAAAACGAATTTTTAGCTTATAACTTGGATCCAACGTCCTTAAATTCGTAAGTTGCGGAATAAAGCGTAATAAATGTTTATAAAATATATACATCAAATAGGAAATTGTATAATTCTTTAAATTAATGGAATCATTCTTAAAGGTATATTAATCTATATAAATCCTTCCAGGTACCGAGAGTGGATGAACCTAGCAAAATAATTGAGCGAATAAAGCAATTCGCCGACGAGCACAAAAAGAAATAGGCTTTAAAAAGAAAACTGTGATGTAGAGTGAATGAATACCTGTACTTTAATTGAAATTGTAAATATGCCGCTAGTTTATAACTGTACATACGTTTACTTTACACGTTTTTCTTAAAATAAAAGCCTTGCCACGTTTCTGAATTAATTTTAAAAATAAACGTATTTTTTTTTACCTTATCACTAGTTTATTTCATTTTGGTATTGAAATCGGAATTTTCTTACATATACAGACAGTATTATACATAAATAAAACCTCCTCCGGAATATTCGACTCGAGCTTGAGGTTCAACGAAAGCTAACCAATCCGAAGAATGGGTCGGTAATAAACCCATTGACTGGCATTTATATAATGCTAATGCTATATTCACGAGCTGTCCTAAGAAGAAAACGAACTTTTGTCCAAAGGCATGAGTTCCTTCAATTACTTTAAAAGCTGAAACAAAACATAATTCGTTAGATTCATTCTTTTTTTTTCCTTTCTAACGAAAAAACTCGATTTCCTCATTTCTCGCAATAAATGTATTATATTTAGATATTTTTTTCTCCAAAACGCTATTCTATTCTATTCTATTCTATCTCTAAAGCATAATATGAGCAAATCGAATTTTGAAATTAGAATTTGGATCCAACAGTCTCAAGACAATTACCATGAATTACTTTTAAGTGAATAAGTAAACAAGGAAAATACTTACTCTGTTGTAGAGAAAAGAGTGCTTTGACTGGCCTCATTATTAACATGCCCATCATCATGATCGGAAAAATGGAAATGGAATTTCCTGACATATACATAATAAATAAATTCATTGGAACTTGCTTCAAGGGTCCCAAGGCCAAATCCCACGACTTTTTAATTATTAAATGATTGGAATCATTTTCCTCCGAAGTGTTCATGTTTTCTGAAGTTAATGCATATCCGGGAATTAAACCAGGTGGTGAAGCCAATTCGTTGTATTGCTTACTTCTGAAAAATAAACAAAATTCAGTTATAAACAGTAAAAAGGGAACAATAAATATTTATATAAAATAAAATTTGAATAGGAACATGAAAATCAATCAAAACGATCAAAACATTATGATTTTGAGGTTAGCAACAATCGAGAAAACGAATTTTTTACTTACTTGCTTCCAAAATCGAGCGCCCACTTCATTTTTTTCGAATTTTGTTTTGCGTTTGCCATCTTTATTCACTATTACACTTTTTTATTTAATATCGTAAACAACAGCTGAAATTTCACTAATTATTAGAAATTATATCACGTCAGCAAGCGCACCTGTCAAAAAAATATCTGACAACCTGGCACGTGCTCATGACTGCGCTTGCGTTAGAGCTGCACGCTGCACGCTGGTTGGCCGCACTTGGCGCGCGATTCAAAATTTCTCTAAAAAACAATTCTTGTAATTTATAATTGTAAGAATTAGGAACATTTTAATTTTTAATTACTTGTATATGGAATCTAAAAAATTAATTAGAAATATAATTAAAACTGTTTAAAGTACTGAGAAATCATCATCCTAGAACGACACAGGGACCGATACATTTTTTTTAACTTTCAAGAAATCTGCATAATTTCTTAAATGGCTAAAAATTCTTAGCAGACGAAAACTCATTGTTTTAAATTATCTATTACAATTTATTAGCTTCTGAAGAATCCCGCCAAAACAATATTCCGTGCTACCCCCCCCCCCCAACAATAATATTAAAAGTTCATTATACCTATTTATTTACAAAACAGTTGAAAAAAGGACGCCATGACAGGTACTTCATCGTTGTTCTCTGTTGTTCCATATTATTATCAGACTTTTCATAAGTTGTGGTCGATTCTCATCGAATTGTGAGTGTTTGCGTTAAATCACGTAAGTTTTTTAAGTGCTTTCAGTGCTAATACTGCTAATTAACCTTCGATTGACGCCTTGAGTAGAAATCAAGTAGAAATATTCAGTCGGGTTGGTGATTGTTATCGTTGTGGAAAAAGATATATCGTTTGTAGCAAGAATCGTTATTTTCATACCTAACTTTCAATACACGTAAATAATAATCATATTTCCTATTCTATAATGTTTTAAAAACTGTTTAAGTACTTTTTTCAGTCTACATACTGTATTATAATTTATCCGCTTTTTAAAACTCGCGCCTAAAAATTATTTCCGCTCCGCGACGCTCCTAATAACCACCACAAAAGTCAAAAGTGTGTTTCTCCTTTCTCTTTGCTCTTTCTTCTTCATAAAACAATGACATATGTACAATTTACATGAGTATTTGTCGTGTTTGTTCTAAATCATATATGTTTGTCAAATAGCCTGAAGCTCTTTTTTCAGGTATGTAATTTATACTTAAGTAAATAAATAAATACTGTTTTGCGTAATAAGCAGCAAAAGAGAATGTGACCCCAAAATGTGAGGTGTGGTGTGTGACAAATTGTTTGTCACGTTTGGTGATAAACTATACCGTGAACTACATATATCTTCGTTTCTTTCATTGTATTCATTGAAATTTCATGGAATGCTAAAATGGTTATTTTGTTGTCTTCAAGTTTGACTTACTAATTATTCAATCATAATTAATAATCAGAGTGCTGAAAAGTTCATAAGTGTAAGTTTCATTTCGTAATTATTTGACATTTGAGGTTAGAAATTCGTCTAGTTGCGCATGAGTTCTTGTTAACATTGTTTGTTTAATCTGGTTTAATAATCAAAGGAAGTTTAGAACGCAGTAGGCTCTTTTTCTTGTGAATCGGTAAATGCTTTTTTTATTTTTATTTTAAAATCGTTTAAAACTGTAAGTTCATTGTTTTTCCTTTGGAGTTAGATTTCCTGTAACATTTTTTACAGTCTTTTGAATGGATAAAGTCATAAAGAGAAAGTAGAATTATTGAAAATCTTTATAACAAAATTAATTCCGGAAATTTTTTATGTTTATTTTATTTTTATAACAATAATCACTTTTCTCAGATTCTTTTTTAACTTAGAATGTTGCTGGCAGGCCTGTTATCAAGTTTAGAAATTAATGTAAAATTATTTTCAGTATCAGTAATAGATTGTAGTACATATTAGAAAGGTGGTGTTTCAAAGGTGTTGGTTTAGTACTTTCAATCGTTGTATCCACGAAGGTTGTATCTGTACTATTAAGGGTGATGGAGCCAAGTTTTAATCTCAACATTTGATGTCCTTATTTTATAATTACCAAATATTACAGATATTTTTCCACTTTGTATATGTGCTTCTTTTAAAAATAGAAATATGTTTATTGAGCGAAAAATATTAATTAGAATACTGTTTCCTTTAAACGAAAAATTCGAAATCTATCCTCAAAATTCTATCTTCATTGTACTAAAAAAGTATTAAAATTATACATTTTTTCGCCCTATATACATAATTCTATTTAAAAAGTGAATAGCGCTGATCGCGCTACAGAGTGAAAAAATATTTTACTTATAATATCTGTTGAGCAAGTGAGGAAATCGAATTTTGAGATTAAACCTTGGACCTAACACTCTTAAATTGTAGTGCGAATATTGCAGTTTGTTGTAGCTCAATATCACCGATGCCATACATTCTGGTTCGTGGTAACCTTGCATCCTATGGTCATAGGTATCCTTGGAGAGTTCTAGTGTCTGGTCTTAAAGGTATTAATGACATGTATCAAATTTTGATGTTGTTCGTCAATTTTTTATTTGTTGCACTTCCTCGTGTTTGTTTGGTCATTGTTTCACTGTTTATATCTTACCTTCTCTCTGATCTTACTATACTCTAAATTTAATTTTTCTTTCATTCTTTGGATTTTTATTTTACTTTATGTTGGAACATCTTTTTGCAGAAAAATGAAAATCCCGAATGTGAAAAAATGACGACAAAACAATCCCTGAAAAATGCAAATTCCCGAATACAAAAAATATTACTGAAAATGTTTGTTAACAAAATTTCAATTTACCGATAATATTTTGTATTTACAAAATTAAAGAATTAACGGAAAAAAATTAAATTACTTAAAAATAAAGGAGACATTCTTAAAATATTAAAAATCTTTATTCAAAATTTGTATTAAAAATTTCTCCAAAATTTTGAACATAAGTTTTGTATGAAAATTTTGACATTTAAAACAAATATTTTTTTATTTTTCGGAATTAAAATTTTCAGGAATTTGAAAACTCGGGTATGTTATATTTTTTGGAAATTACAATTTCAGTAATTTTCTACTTTCCTTAATAAATGTTTTTGGTGTAATTAAAATTCGTAAATAAAATTTTTCAGTAATATGTATTATTTTTATTGGTGAATTTGATATTTAGAGAATTTTTTTTCGGCATTTTCTCACATTCGGGATTTTGGTTTTTTGTCAAAAAGATGTTGTCCTCCGTCTATTAGAAAAATATCTTACTAATAAAAAATTCTTTTAATTTGGTGAGTTCTCTTCCACAAAATAAATTATAGTGTCTCTAAAATATAGTTCTAAAAAACTTATTTTCTGAGAAGAGAAGTATAAATAAGCACTCTTTGGTTTAACCAGAAATTTAATCTAGACTGTAATATTTCTGTTATTTTTACTTATCTATGAAATTTAATCTGAAAATTTGTATTTTGGTCTTATTATACTTGATTTGTTCTAGCTGCAGACATAGAGCAGTTGAGCCGTTTTGATTCAGGAGGATACTGTGACGACTCGACGATAGTTTACTTGCAGCATCCGTGCGTTATTTTAACAGCTTTAGAAGTTCTAGGATACAAAGTTGTTGCATCTTCTAGTACAAGTGTGAAACAGGATTACAATGAATATATGTGGACTATGAGAAAGGATTTTGCCGAACCTGAACCTGAAACTGTACCTGTTATAAAAGCTGGTATGTTATTAAGTTCTTTTTATGATTTATCTACTGACCGAATACATTTCAAATTAGCCCGCTTTTACGGTTCGGGTTTCTATTGTGTTTAACGGAATTTCCGGTTCATTCAGTGCTACCAACATTTTTTTTTATACACATATTGTTCATACACATATGTACATATTGTTCATTGCCTTCATTTGGTTTGTGCAAACAATTATAATAATTAAATTTTGGAGAAAATTGGTATTCAGTTATACACAGTTCGGTAAAATAAAAATGAAGTAAAATTGAATTTGGGGAATATTAATGTAGCCCCGAAACGATATTCTTACAGATAGAATTTGAAAATTCCCGCCCGATAGAACATGATCAAAATGGTGGTAGCCATAAATTTCCACTACACACAATTACCGACATAAATCCGGTACATAACCAAAATTTTGTGGATTAATTTACTTGTACATTAAAAATTGAATTTAGAACTCCGCGTTTTTAATTTTATAAACTATTTTAACGAGAAAAATGAATAAAAGATGTTTAGTAGTTCTTGAAACGGAAAAAAGAAATCGGAGTGGTGGCGTCTCTAGTGGCGTCATAATCAATCTCGGGCTCTGATTGGTTCTTTCCTATGTAACTCCCTACTCCTTTTCATCTACGCAATTCGGTTGTTTGTGTGAGTGAAGTGTATGTGACGTGACGCCATTTTTGTGAAGAGCGTCATTTTTCACAAAATCGACTGTTCGACTCGTGAAATGGTGGAAGCAGAGAAATTTCCAAGCATCTGAGTCCGTAATTTTGTTTCAAGGTATGTTTCCTATACTTCATCCAATACTCTCATCAACAAGCTGAGGACAGATAAAGAATTTTGGGAAATATTTATTCCATAAGCTTTTTTTAGCAACTAGGAAGGAGCAATGTTAAGTTAAATTTTCAGACTTTATATAGTCGACATCTTTGTACTTGGTGTCCTCCATTCTAGTGTATGGAGTTTTATCGTTCTAATATAAATTACATTACAATTTGTGCAGGTTTTGCAGTGTTTTCAATCTTGCAATATTTATTTTCTCATAGCTCTGAATAAGTTTCCGAAATTACCTGGTTTCTACCCAATACGAAATCACTGTACATATTTTTCAGAGATAAATTACGTAAAGCTAGAAACTTCCGTGATAGTTTTCGTCAGTGTTAATTATTGAATTTCAGTTTGTGATTATAGTGATGTCTGTTTCAGGTGCTCGTTTGTTTTGTAACACCTTATTGGTTTATGAAAAAAAAAACAATCTTATTCTTAAAAATTTGTTGATTATTTTTGATTGTTTTTAAATTTTTGAATTAAAATCCTTTGCAATTATTAAAACTTTTATTAAATCTCTTAAAATTCTCAAAAACAAATTAAAATGTCTTGGAATCTTTGAAAATCCAGATACTCTTTTGTATTTAAAATCCTCCAAATATGTGAAACAATTTCAAGAACCTTTAAGAGATTCATAGAAGATTGAAAATATTTTTTAAAATTTCATGGGATTTTAAAGATAGATGGCAGGCATGACTTAAGCCATATATATTCTGCCAACTTTCTCGTAAATAAATAAATAAAATGTATTTTGTTTCTTTATTTACAAGAAAGTTGGCATAACACGCCTTCTATTTGTCTTTCGGTATTTTATTTTATTTAAAGGAATTTATATATATATATATTGTAGATGGCAGGTTTGCTTAAATTAATTAATTAAAAATTCGACATAAAATCGACTGAATTGACTAATTTTGAATTTATTTTTTAGCAAGACGATCTGAAAATTAATCAGTCGATTGAAATCGAGCAGAGAAAACCTTGTTTCCAATTCACTCCGAGAACCAAACCTAAAACTCACTATGGTGAAGAAACGCGGAATAGTGTGGAATTATTTCGAGAAGAAGGTGGACGGCACTCAAGTCATAGCTTTTTGCAAATTCTGTAATCAGTCCTACACACAGAATGCAACCCGCATGGAGAAACACATGGAGCGCTGTACGAAGTGCCCAGAAGATATTAGATTGCAATTCATGCAAGTGGGTGCAACTAAAAGGTCCAAAGCCAGAATCCTAGTAGATACCATGGATGGATGGGTGAAACAAGACGGTTCTATCGAAGGTAATATTACCGAAACTGAAATTGAAGAAGTAGATAATTGGGAATACAGAAATCAGTCTTATGGAGATGAAGGTTCGAGTAATGCTCCACAAACTGTTGAGCTGATCATGCAGGACGATCAGTCCTGGGTCGGTCGTGAAACAGAATTAGAAAATGCAGAACATGAAGAAACTATAACGAAAACCGAGTGGATCGCTAGCCAGAGCAATACGGATTCAGCTGGTAAATTTTTCAAATTCATTTTTCTTATCATTTTTAACCCTTTCATGCCCAGTGTATCAGTTGTGGATACAATGTTTTTATTTTCAGTTTTAGCAATATTCTTTAGGTTTACGATACGAACGTTACGACAAAATAATTTAATCACCACTCTAATCATTAACTAATTTTTTAGACAGGAGACTATAAAAAGTTAACATGCCAGTTTTAAATAATAGAAAGTCTTTTGAAAAATTAACTTATTTTCTCAACAATTAATAATCCAGTGAGAACATTAATGTGTTTAGTTCCTTTTCCATAATTACAGATTTCGTAATACCAAAATTGACATTAAAAGTTAAACGTTTAAAAAATATTTTGACGGAAAGAAAAGATTATATTGCAGAGAAACCAAATAAAAGTATATTTTGGGCATGGGAGGGCTTATAAGTTTCTTTAATTAAATTAAATTTGAGTAATCAAAATTTTAAAGAAAATATTGAAACAACATTGGAAATAAAACTTTAGTACTGAATTTTTCTTATAGAAAAATGGATCCAAGCCTATTTTTCGGTTCTGATATTGATTTCTAGGCTTCGAAAAATTCGGTTTTGAATAAAATAGGAAATTCGAAAATACAAAAGCGGGCAGGGTGTCTACCACTTCAAAAACTTCTGGGCTTCATTGTAGTTAACTCATTGATGTATTTAAAACTGTTCTACGTATTCAAAATATCACTTATAAATAATTCTGAAATTTTCCATTTCTAAATTAGAAAAAGTTCTGTAGGAAAGTTGTAGATGCCCTGAAAATTCTGCATCAAACATCTAATAATTCTGAAAACCGTTCCTTAGCTGTTTCACAAGAACAACCAAGAAGATCTGTAACGAGAAAAGGAAATTTTTATCCGAGGAGACTTGCGCCGTGGTCTGTGATGACAACAGCACAACGTTCAGCTCCAACTCATTCACCTCTACAAAGCAAGATTTACCAGGAGCAGCTTTTGGAGAAACGCGCCCTACGAAGAGTTGCTGAAATCGAATTGCGTCGCAAGACTGTAGAATTCGACAGAATCCAGTGGGAATTTGAGAGAGATAAGGCTCAAAGCGATTTAAAATGGGCTCATGAAAGCCGTATGATGCAACTCAAAGAAGAACGCGAAAGACAATTAATTGAACAAACTCGAACGAGACTTTGCACGAATGTAACGACATCCTAAACATTCGCTTCTACATAATAATATTCCTGACCCCTTTAACTTTGCTAACAGCGTCAAATGGCAAGATTGAGAAAATTGAAAAAAATAGTCCAAGCTAGTAGTAATATTCTCTATATAACTAGACATATTTTCGCTATAGGACGATAAAATGCATAATTTTAATATTATTTCCATAAAACGTAGAATTTGAAGTAAAACTTTAAGGTTCCAATTTTGTATTTTACAAAAAAAAAAGTGTCAAAATTATACAGTTTTTTGGCCTGTATGCATATTTCTCTTAAAAAAGTGAATAGTGCTATAGAGTGAAAAAATATCTGACTATAATATTTGTTAAGTAAAATGAGGAAGTCGAATTTTTAGATCAGAACTTGGATTTAACATCCTTAATTATTATGTTCTGAAAAGTTATTAACGCTGACAATATGTTTAAAAGGAAGTATTTCCTTCTTCGCATATATCTGGCATACATAATAATTATGTATTACTGTGTTATTACATATGCTTTTTTCTACGTCGTCTGTATTAGCCTCTTTAGTGGTCTGTATGATTTAAATTTAATCAAATAAATTACTTTTTAATAAAATATGAGTACCTAATTTTAGAGTTGAATATTATTATCTATGAATATTATTATAAATATTATAACTATATATTTTGTTCATTCTGTATCGGTACTCATTTTTAGAATAGAATTGCGGGTATAGAGCGAAAAACTTCCTGGTTTTAACGTAATTATAATGTGGCTATAAAAAATTAAAAAATTAGTTATCAACCAATGGGTAACGTTGAAAGAACCAAGTTTTTACCTTTAGAAATAGCCAAATGATGCATTTATTAATTATTTCTGTTTAAACAATTATCATATATACTCACCATGGATTATTTTATACAATTTGAAGGGTCACTGGGTAAAACGATCATTGTCACTTAAAAAAAAAAAATTAGATAAGAGTTTTATCTTACAGTCTAGTTTTTTTTTTTATTAGATCTTAAAATACAATTAAAAATAGTATGCACCGTTAGATAATGTTTTCTATATATTTTGAATTTGAACTTTGAGATTATATAACTTGAATTTATCACTCATAAAGAATAATGATTTTATATATTGCATGAGTATTTAGAGGTTTTGACTTACAAACTTAAAATTAAATTATTAATATTTGAAAGTTTCCAAACTCGAAATTCCAAAAAATGAAAGCACCTTAAAAAAAATTTAATTTAAAGTATAAAGAATAAAAGCATTTTATTCCACCCATTTTCAATTGTCTGTAAAATTGGTATTAAAAAATTTAGGACATTTCGGTTCAATTTTTTAAATATTAAATATTTTAAATTCAATATAGCATTATGAACTGTTGTGTTTATCATTTTAGAACTGAAAGACAACGAAGTTTAAGGGTTCTAATAAATGTGCGACGAAGAAATCATCTCCAAAATGTCTGGAAAGCTAGCAAATATTTGTAACGAGAGTTACTATTACATTGCTGTCAAAGGATCTCCTTTTGGAACCGATTCTACAGTTTTTGGCTTATCTCAAGATGAAGTCGTGGCTTTATCTAAACGGTTCCCCAACTCTGGAGCGGATGTCATAAACGGCGTTATGATCAAAGGTTCTTATAAAAAATTGTATTCCTTTTTTTATTGCAATTCTATAAATATTTTACCTTAAAAAAAAATTAACTACTATTTTCAATGCAAATATTCAAAACTGAGCAACTTTAAATTCGAATTTTGTGATTAGAACTTGCATCCAAGGCCACGGAGATACTTAGAGTGAATATCTTAGATGGTTGTCGCATAGTTCGCTATCAAAGATATTAAGGTTTTTTCTCCGTGGCCCTTAAAATTGAATAGCTTAATATAACCAATGTTGAAAATTAAATAATTTTGAATTAGAAGCATTCAAATTGGACCATTTGAAAAACAAGACTTTCGAAATTTAAAAATCTTAAATTGAATAAATTTCAGACCGAATAATTTCAAATTCTAACATTTCGTATTTAAAATTTTCTCCAAAATCGAATAAACGGTTTGAAAATCTTTCCTATTTTAATTTTTTTCCTATAAAGGAAAATCTTCCAAGTATAATATCAAGGCTATATGACGCCATTGTAAGAACGAAAATACTTTGGATGGCTTTTACATTTTAAAAAACAATATGTTTGCCACTTCAATTGATTTTCAATTCAGTTTTAAAAGGCTAAGAAGACTGTAGAATAAAGTATCATGATTATTTTTTTTATTCCGTCTGAAATGTTACGAAGTAGCAGAATTTTCGCTCTTATCGTTTCGTGTTATGTTTGGGATAAAAAAATACTCTTTTTTTTCTTTTACTTTTATTTGAATTAGTTTAGTCATTTTATAAAGAGTGTTGAATTCAAGTTCTTACCTTAAAGTTCAAATTTTTTTCTCTGTACCCACAATTCTATTTAAAAAAGTAGTATCGCTACAGAGCGAAAAGATTTCTAGTTATAATATTTAAATATTATAATTATGAAATGAGATTTTATGATTAAAATGAAGAAATCGAATTTTGAGATTATCATGAATCCAACACACTTAATTCCTCGCTTGCAAATTATTAACTGATAATTTTTCTTAGGGCCTCCACTAAATATCATCAACGCTTTAGCCGAGTTGGGCTATAAAGTAATTAGCTCCACCGGAGAAGCGGAGATTCTCTGGACTCTTCAAAGAGAGATTTAATGCCAAAAAATCACTCTTCAGCTTCAGTTTGTGTCTAGAATATTACTGCACTTTGCGTGTCTCAAAATGTCCTTATCGTTGAAATGAATTTCGTGCAGGGTCACAGGAGCAATTTCGATATTTTATTTTTATTTTTTTGAAAACTTTGATTGTCTACAATCGTTAGAAAATCGTTAGTAGTACAGAAAAAGAAAAGAAGAGAGTGGACCAAAATGAATCACGAGATAGTATATTATGTTGTAGAAAGCAAGGTTCTTTCTATCCACGAGACCTTGTTAAAAATATATACAGGTCAGATTATAATATTTTAGTATTATCCTCTAGAGATAATCCCAAACACTACTTAATCATAGCGAGTCTCAATAGAAATAATAAGGGAAGCACTAGTGAAATATTAGTACTTTTCAAAATTCTACGCATTTTCATAATGAAGTTTGCGATATCATGTTTCTATACATATATACAGTATTCTATATATTAAAGATACTTATCTATTCCATCTTGAAAACTGAATAAAAATGAAGCAATACGAGAAGTAAATAAATTCCTGGTTATTCTAAAGCTATATTTTAATTTTATGATTTTTCCCATAATTTAAAAGAATTAGAGTGCCAAAATAAACATTTATGGCAAACAAAGACTTCATGATGTTTTTTATAGAAAAAAAAAGAAAGAATCTGTCTTGGCTCATTTTTATTATATTTTCAAGGAAAGTATAACAAATCATCTTCCTGATACAAGTGATAAAGGATCTGTAATCTATTAAAGTACAAGTCTGCTTAGAATCCATTACGAGAGGAACGTTTATCAAGTTAGAAGAGTTTTAAGCAATGAAACTGCATATTAGTTTTTTACTTTTTTAGTAATAATTTTTTTTTTATTGCAAGCGTCAATTTCCGTGTGATAGTAATATTTGAAAGTATTTTCTATGACGATTTACTTTATACATTTTTGAACGTAGCATCAAAACGAGTTTTATCGTGGTTTACAACTGAATGCTAGAAACTATTCAAACTTCCTACTTCACATTCCATCGGATCTATTCGAATCCAACCAAACAATCAAATTTATTAAAATACGAATTAAGGGTGTTGGATTCAAGTTCTAACTTCAAAGTTCAAATTCCTCATTTTACTCAACGAATAAAAACTTAAGTATCTTTTCGCTCTGTATACGAACTCTTACTAAATAGAATTATGCCTACAGAGCCAAAAAATGTTTACTTTTAACCTTTTTTGCGTAAAATGAAGAATTCGAAATCTAAGCCCAAAATCCCGTTTCTTCATTTTACAATTTTTTTCTCTGTACCCACAATTTTATTTAAAAAAAGAGTACCTCTACAGCGAGAAAAAATATTTAATTGTAATATTTGTGGAGTAAAATGAGGAAATCGAATTTTGAACTTAGAATATAAATCCAACACCCTTAAGGTCATGTAATACTTATCCGATCTCTACTTTACCGGATTTTCTTTCTTGCAATGCCATTTCTAGTATTAAGATACGTTTTAAATATTTACATTTAAAATAAAAATTTAGGACTATATAAACGTAACTTAAAGGCATGTGATACTTTACAATAAGAACAAATTTAGTTTCCTCAACTTTACGCTTTGAATAACAAATATTTCCTTTAATATTAGTATTTTTCAATTCGGTATCTCAATAAAAATGAAAATGACATTGTAAAGAATAATGCCGGTAAAGTAGAGATCTGATAACTTACACATGGCCTTAAGCTTAAAGGTTTATAGTGGTTTAGATATTTTTATGAGTGTCGTGAACGCTTTTTCGAGTTCACGTTGTAAGAATTTGTGTGCAATCATTGTTTATAAATTGCGTGTACACGTCATAGGCAAAATCTGAAGGTATTTAATTTATTTAGTTTTAAGTCTTAAATTTCCAAAATATTAAGTTTCGATGATTGCTACTTATTTATTTTGTTACTTTATTATTTAATACTCAATTTTTTAAATATTTTTTTCGATTGAGTATTTCGTGACGGTTATCTAAAATTTCTACGTTTAGGACGCTATATACGCTGTTTCTTGCACATGAGTATTCGAAAATTGTACGTCTGGACATTCTAGTGTTTGCATTCTACATCAATGCTTGTGTACTGAATATACATTGTCGATTGTAACAATATACTGAATATTTTGATGTCACTTTCGTGTTTCATTCAACCTTCGATCTCTTTAATTTAGTTTTACTATTTAAGGGTGTTAGATCGAAGTTCTAACTTAAAAATTCGATTTGCTCATTTTACTCCAGACATATTAGAATTATGTATCTTTTCACTTTATAGGCGAATTCTTTTTCGAATTAGAAATATGTCTGTAGAGCGAAATTCTTTTTAACTTTAATACTTCTTGTCTAAAACAAAGAATTTTAAATCTAACTTGAAGATTCATATTTCTATTTAAAAGTGAATAAGGCTACATAGCGGGAAAATATCTATATATAATCAAAATCTTTTTTAAGTAAAATGAAAAATTCGATTTTTGAGGTAGAACTTGGGTCCAACACCCTTAATGTAGTTAATACATTTGAAGGATCGTTAGTGAATTTCAGGTAGAAACTATGGATTCAAATCATTCTCATGATGGAGTTTGCTGTAATTCTAAAAGTGATTCTGGGGTCCGACAAACTTTATCGGAAATGGAGTTTGAAAGGGGAATTTGGTACGCAGGTGAGTAAAAATCAAAAACCTTCTCTCGAAGGGAATGCGTACAGTTTCAATTTAAAATTAATATTTTTTTTTTTTTTTCAGCTCAGTCGAATGACTTCGATAGAGTGGAATATCTTTTAAAAAAGGGAACTTCAGCGAATGTTGAAGATTCTTCAGGATATACGGCTTTACATTATAGTGCGAGGAATGGTCATTGTAAAGTTTGCCAGCTATTGTTACAGAATGGTGCTAATGTCAATGCATTGACTCGATCGGGCAAAGCATCTCCACTTCATAGAGCAGCGACCCAAGGCCATGTCGAGATTATAGATTTGTTATTGAAATCGGGTGCTGATCCGAACGTTGGTGACGCAGATGGATTCACCGCTCTTCATCGCGCTGTCATCTCTAATTCTGGCTCAGTGTGTAAATTATTGATGTCAAAAACGGATCCAAAGAGTGTAGACAATAGTGGGCGAACTGCGTTAGATTTGGCAGAACAGAGAGATAATAAGGAAGTTATTGAAATTTTGAAGAATAGAGAAACTCTGTAAACTTATAAGTATAAATATTAAGGGTGTTGGATTCATTTTCTAATCCTAAAATTCAATTTCCTCATTTTACTCAACAAATATTATAGTTAGATATTTTCTTACTCTGTAGCGGTACTCATTTTTTAAATAGAATTTTGGGGACAGAGCGAAAAACTTCCTAGTCTTAAGAGTACATGATACTTTGCCATAAGAGTAATTTAGCTTCGCCAAGTTTATGTTCGCAATAATATATATTATATTTTTCGCTAAAACTAAGCCAAACTGAATTTCTTCTTATGGTAATTACCACATGCCCTTAATATTTTTTTTTTATAAAATGAAGAAACGGAATTTTGAGCTTAGATTTCGAATTCTTTTTACGCCAAAAGGGATAAACTTTACACTTGAAATAATAAATATTTTTCACTAAATCTAAGTCATTTACCTTTGTTTGTACGAAACAGAGGTAAATATCCTAGTTTTAGCAAAAAATATTTATTATTGTGATCATGAAGTTGGCGAAACTAAATTTGCTTTTGTGGTAATGACTTCACGCCATTTTGTAATTGCTATACAAATAAGCAAAAAATAAGTCAGTAAAAATATAATTTTTTGCTCATCCGATAATTTCTGACGTCAAAAAATATATCCCCTTAAAAATTATATTTTTTGTCAGAAAAAATATTTTTTTTATAAAAATTTTTGATAAGTCATTTTTTGATAATTTCAGCATTTCTGTAATCAATTTAGATGTGGTTCAAGTATTCTTGTTACAAAATAGTAGATTCTAGTAGGTAGAATCATTTTGTTCTCGACAATAAAACAATTTTATCTTCAATAATTTAAATTTCCCGCCAAAGGTTTTTTTTAGTATGTATGTAGTTCGCGGCGACGCCGCTGCGAGCGCGAGCCGCGCGTACGTACATTTTCTGAATTTTGAGTTTACTATCTGTTACAAACTTAATTTTCATTGTGGCAACCGTGGCAACGCTGGTTCGGTCTTCTTGTGGATTGTGCTACTGGAGCCCATTTTGTTTCGCGACTGCCAGTTTGTTCCAATTCGCGAGTGATTGTGCCGAGAAAAAACTAGTTTTTCAGCGATTTGCGTTGTGTATTTCAATTTTATCGATTGCGGTATAACTGGTTTGAGTACGCAAATCCACGGAATCGCCAACAATGTAATGTGACGTCATAGAGCTAATCAAGTGCACGACATTAAAACGCGCTCATACGGCAAAACGAGAAGGATCTATTCGATCCGTAGAAGAAAGAAAGGAGGAAGAAAATAAGGAAAAAAATAGTTGAAGTGGAAAAGAAAGACAGTGTTTTACCAACACACGCAAGAGCTCGACCTTAACCCTGCGTTTTGAGGTTCATCAAGATTCGAAAAATTATCCCTTGTTTACCTGTCAGAACAAGTCTGACGCCTTGGATTTTCGATTCGTGTGTTTCCATGCACCGCGCAGTGTTTTTTGTTCATAACCTGGTGTTCGGTTCGAGTGGCTTTGCCTCGCGAGAAGCGCATGTGTCGTGCAAGGAGAACCTAGTGCTAGTGGACGAGTCGCTGGATTAAGGACGTCTTTTGAGTTAACCTAATATAATTTATACTGTATAAACAATTTGATTTGTCAGTATATTATAATCTTAATTTTGCAGTCGACACTGCTAGTTAATTTCGTCAAGAATTAACACATGAGCGTCCTATAACATTGCCCCAGCTATCATGATGTTAAGCAATGATGGAAAACAACGAAAATTATCTGAGGCAAGAGCAAAGGTTGCACCAAGTATTGGAGATATAGATTCTTCACATCAGCAATTTTTTGCAAGTATCAATAATGCTACTGCAAACAATGATCTCAATCAGGCAACTGTTAAGTTTATCATAGACTGGATAAATAGAGCAGGGGAACCAAGCAGTGGTTGCCGTGTTACATATTAAGTATTTTTTTTTTTTTTTTTCGAAAGTCAAGTTTGTCGCGCCTAGGACAGTGAAGTGCGACGTTCAACGAATCTTGCTTTTATTTTGATTTTTTATTCTGTTGGGATGAAGTGGTTTTTTGAGTGTAGTGCGGCCCTGAAGATCAGTGATTCTTGAGGAGATCCTTCAACTGGAGTGAGACGAGATCAACGCTGACGGAAGAATTCAGGTGAGTTCGAGAAGTGAGAGAGTTTGAGGGAGAACGGGGTAACCTAAAAACTGCGACGAAGTTGCATACCGCGATCGATTCACTGAGTTGACGATTCGGCAACGTCATTTCGTTTATAACGTGAAAGTAATTCGTGTTTTTAATTGTCTTGACTGATTGATTTTGATCTTTAAGTTTCTTTTTTCGAAGTCTAAAACCCACTTTCAACGTTTTCAGTTCAGATAATTCGTTTTTAAAGCCAAGCTAGTTAAATTTGTTTACCTTTTAACTTTTTAAAAATTAAAAGGCTTTTAATCTTATTAAATTAAAAGGTTTATCTTTTACCTTTCAATTTTAGGCTATTTTTTTTGTAAATATTTCACATATGTATATATTTCACTGACGTTATTAATTATTAGAAATTCCTTTTACATAATTCATATTTTTTTTTCTTTAATTCTGAAGAACTAAAGCTGAATGAAAATTGTGTTAAGTAAGGTGAGGTGTTTAGAAGTTATGAATACTATATTGTGCAGTATAAGATAACGCTGTTTCAATATTGTATAATTTTTGTGGACTACTCTCTTTAGTTTAGTTAACTTGTTATTTATTTTTCCTGAGATAATGATAAATGTTATACAACTGATAGTATTCATTAAATACCTAATGTATATAAAACTAAATCCTAACTAGTTTCTTATCGTTAGTTCTTTTCAAGTTGTAATTTTTCGTTTAAAGTAGCATTTATAATTTTTCTATTAAACAAAAAGTGACACGTGGAATATTTTTATTGTATTTAATGTGAAATTAATGTCAAATCAGATCTAATATTTAGTTTAGTTTAACCTCGTTTGGAGAGGATGATAAACTTTTTAATGAGATTTGTCTGATACGGAATTTGATTATTGCACATTACGCAATAATGCTTTGTAATCCAGAATTAAAGTTCAGCTCCGTCGTTCAATATGAAAATAAGTTAAAACTTCAGGAAAAACATAAAATTTATGTATTTAACTTTTAAATTGTGATTTATTTTAAGCTAGCTATTTAATTCATGAGGTAAGAAGTATTTTAAACAAGTGCAAAACGATTTGAATAATTAGGAACAAAGTAGCACTTCGCAATTAAAGATCTCATTAAATTTAATATATTCGTAGTTTGTTAGTTAGCTTTCAAAACATAAATTATTATAATTGCCATTTTTTTTTTATTATAAATATAACCCCCAAGGACGCGAAACTCGAAAATACCGGTGGGTTTCCTCAACTTGAACTTTATTTTTATATCGAATTCCCTGCTCTTTGGCGGTGCAATCGTACTTCTTTTTATTTTCCCCTGCTCGATTTTCACTTTACAAATCTTCTCTACTTCCTCTTCTGAGAAATATTATAACTTCTAACGCTTCCTTAACTCTAACTGTATCACTTCTATTAAAGACTCTAAGTCTTTAGAGTTTATACAAAGAATCTAAAAGTTCCTTCAAATTATTTTTCAAGATTGTAAATTATAAATTACATACATAATAAAATTACACTGCTTAAGAAAAAAAATAAAAACCAGTGGATCAGAAAGCGCATATACCTATTTTCTGTCGTGTCTCAAAATTTAATATTTAAAATAAACTATTTATCAAAAATAAGAAGCGGAAAATAATTCATGGGAAACTCAATAATTCAGTCATGGTTTTTATTTTGTTCTTTCCTTTTTCATCTCGCTTCAAAGTCAGTGTAGAGTTCTGATAGAAACAGCTGTGATGCGGTTTATATCTCGAATGGCTCGTTTGATGAAGTATGACTTATTTATTAAAAAGATTTTACGAATAATTCGCAAATATTATATTTCCTATACAAAGGGTAATATTTTTAAAAGGGCATTTTTTAACAAGAGATATTTTTTTGAATATTGTGGGAAAGGGAGAGGAGAAAAAGGTTTTTAATCAACAAATGATTTCTTGTATATATTTATACTTTCAACACTGTTGTCTGTCAGTATACGTGCAGTATAATGCAATTAGAAACGCTATCGATAACCTTCCTATGATATTTTGCAATGGTCAGCATGTTTGAAAGAGGTGCTTTCGAAGGGAACACGATATCTAACGAGTTTCTCAAGAAACGACGGTGTACGATCTTCCGGTGAAGGCTCTGATATTCTTTTGTGCTTACTAAGCCCTTTAAAAAGAAAATCTTATCATTAAATTCAGTTCTTTCTGAAACAGGCCAAAACAGGCTGTTAAGAGAAATATCACATTTTTAGTGAATTTCTGAATTTCCAAAGTTCTGAACGTTCAAATGAATGATAAAAGAAGTTTTTTTTTTTGGAAAATTCTTTGTGGTAATCAAAAGCGCCAAAATTTTATGCAAGAAAATTCCAAACTTTTAATTTCCCCGAGTTATAAACGATTTTTTGAAAATCACCGAGTGCTGGGTAGCCTAAAAAATTTGATATTCCAAACTAGTCGAAAAAAAAAATTTAAACAAAAAATCAGCCTCGCCATTTTTTTACAAAAAATCTTGTGTTAGTATGATTAAGTGCTACGTATATTACTGTGCTCAAAATTTTTAATAATTCGAATTTAAAAAGGAAGAATAATTTGAATTCTAAAAATAATTTAAAATCTGAATTTGGAATACATATTTGAGATGAGTTGAAATAGTAAGGTTTTATTTGTTTGTAGAAGAAGAGAAAAGACATAAAATTGAATCGTAAAAGTCTGCTGATATTGTACTCGGACTGAAAGAGCTGGACACGAGTGCACACTGCACATAGACACATCGAGTGAATTTCTAACGGTGCAACGACTGACTGTTACTGCTTATTTTTGCCATTGGATTGTCGCGTTTTCATGCAGCTATAGAACGGGATAGGCTTACATATAGATAGACGATTGAATAGCTGACCAGCACACTTGGGAACTCCGTTAGATTCACTTTTGTGTAGAAAGCGTCGGCTCATTGGTCAGACATAATCTTGTCCTGTCCCGCTCTATTGTGTCGCGATAACGTTAGATGGGTCAATCTTTCCTGTCAAATTCACTTTTCTAGTAAGAGGGTTTATTATGATATCTCATTATTCGTCAAGTGATTTACGACTCGTATCTTAATGAAGCGCGTAAATCAATTAAAACGATGATACAGCTGGAAGAAAATTTAGTTGACTTCAATCATTCTTGGGCGTTGTACTCTTCTCTATGTGGAAAACTAAAAAGAACAATTATTTGTTTTTATTTTATTTTAAAAAATTTTATACAAAACGCGTAGAAATTAATTTCCCCAATAAAACAGGAAAAAGAAAACCTAAATCCGTTGAAGTTTCAAAATAGTGAATTTAAAAAGTTATAAAGTACAAAAATTTCACAATA
>JAUEJJ010000047.1:12592986-12615172 GCA_032164275.1 Synergus coniferae | reverse complement strand
TTTATATTTATATTTATATTTATATTTATATGTATATTTATATTTTAAATTGGCTAATTGGCTAAGTAATTTTTTGAATTTTCAGAAGACGTGAGGGCGCCAGTGAATATCGTTGCTACTGCAACGGTAGTTACGAACGAAGCCCTTCTTGATGATGACGAGGGCGAAGAAGGGATTGGAGAGGGTGAGAGTGAAGGAACGGAGAAGTTTGCAAATGAAGAAGATGAAGAGGTCGATGTGGATGTTGAAGAATGCAGCAGCATTGAGGAAGGACCAGTTGGATTTGTGGATGATCTCTCAATTCGGAAGTACGATGGGGGCAATGCCCCCGAAAGGAAGCATCGACGGAGAACAACCTGTAATTCCGACGAATTAAGGGACATTGAATGTCATCTTGAGACTAAGGAACTTTGGGACAAGTTCAACGATCTTGGCACTGAAATGATCATCACCAAAACCGGCAGGTAAGATTTTAGAAGTTGCACAAAAAAATTGCCTTTCCTTAATACATAGGATAAATAAAACACCGGTTTCGTTAGTAATTAGAGAAACAAATGATTAAAACAAGTGATTGAAACAAATGATTATCTGATATGCGATAATTGTGAAGATTACCGAACAAATAACTGCAGTAGGATTTGTTTGATGAAATGTAACAATTAAGGAAGTTCTCAGCTCTTAAATAGGACGTGTCAATTTGTTTGAAAGTCTAAAGTGTATAAAGTTACCTAGCTTGAGGTGCGTGAAATTTGAAGAATTGAGGAGCAGTTAAGGTATATAAATGCGATCGATAATATCGCGATGTCGAGGAACGAATAGCGTCGTTAGCATACAGTATTCGACTGCGTATGGAATTCCCGCTTAACAAACTGTCAGTCTTGGGTGACAATACGAATTCGGACCAATCAGGTGGAATTGTAAGGCCCACCGGGGGGCCAGGATCGCGTCCTGGCTCTCTTCAAGGACCCGTTCTCTCTCAAATCTTTCCCACGTTGGCACCCGCCAGCTCTCTTGGCTCTCCTTCTCGGATCCCTTCTCTCTACAGCCCGGCCTCAATTTTGTCCGCGAACAAAGCCAATTTCGAAGTCGACCTTGTAGTTAGAAACGCGCATGCATATTTTCATCCGCACGCAAATCGCACACTTTTTCTTTCTATAATACACCGGTACCAAGAATAAATTTCTCCTGTACAAGAACTAAATTCATGCATTCTTCGATATTGACACTGTTGACATTTTCAACTTGATACCATAATATAGTTTAATGAATATGAACTTGATTCATCATAATTTATCTTATTATTCGTTCAAAGTAAAATCCAGAGAGGGAGTCCCTAAAGGACTTAAATAGATCTCAGCATGGCAGTTTCAAGTAAGTCATAACAAAAGCGAAAAATTTCATTACTTACGGTCCCACGTGGGCACCGACACAAAGGCAATTAATCATTATAATGGTTTGGTGAACGGTAAAAAAATACAGTCGCTTCCTGATAATTAACTTCGTAATCGTCCGGGCTACTGCATTTGATGAGGCGAACCGTTAATATATATCGGCGTCTAAACCAATTAGAGAAAACAAAAGTAGGTATATAAAACTAAAAAAAGAGGATCCAAAGATGGTTTTCGGTGAAAGTGGAATTTCAAGGTCATTTGAGTTCCTCTCCTTTCTGAATACCATTAACTTTTAGTCTTCCACCCTATACTCGATTATTATTGTATATAAAGTTCGCCGTCCGTATGTATATACGCATATCTCATAATTTTGACGCAGTCACGCATATAGAAGCGGCCTGCAGCTGCGGCTTTAACTTTATTAGCATACTATAAAAATGGACACGATATACTTACATTGGTACACGTAATGGGGGATTATAAATTGTATCTAGGACTCCCTTAAATATCTCGTAAAACTTCAAGTGAATTCGCGTTGATACTCCTCAGTGGATTTTAATTGTCCGGTGGTCATTTATCAAAAGAGGCGTGGCCCGGCCCTGGGTTTTTTGGTTATTTATCTTCTTTTAGCCATTGCTACCCGAGCGTAAACGTCAACAGTTCCCAAAAGAGGGCTCGCTTTCTTGTGGATCAGATCAAATTAATTCCGTTTCGTTAAGGTTTTTTTATGGGTTAATCAATTTTCAAATGAGTGAAAATGGGAGGAGTTTACCTTTATGGCGCTTCAAGATGGATTAACCCAAGTTTCAGGGGTTTTGAAATTAAATGTGTTGAAATTTTGACTGCATGGAAAGCTAGAATATTATACACAATAATTTTACAGATTCAGTTTGTTGTTTCGTTTATTCATTTGTAGTTTATAGTTGGGGTGCAGTGATGCTTTTGTTTCTTACTTATATTTTCAAATGTAAATTAAATTAGTATAATAATTATTACACTGAAAAAAAAATTTTGAATCAAACAATATTTATTTGATCCAAGCTTTTTTTTTAACAGGTAATCGAACTTGGAAATGCTAAGAACATTTTTTGGAATGTAAATTATAAACATTTAATTATACAAAATATGTTTTCAATTGGAAAGAATATATGCTCTCTAAAACTGAATCAGTGAAAGTTCACTGATTCTCAGTGATTCATTTCTCGCGATTTTAATCAGTGATGAAAAGTCAGTGGAATTTTCAGTAATTATCACTAAACGACTGAAAATTTCAGTGATTTTTCACTGATTTCCAGTGGATTTTTCATTGATCAAAATCACGAGAAATGAGTCACTGATTTTTCACTGATTCCAGTTAACAGAGTGTAATCAATACAATTTTCTTTCAAAAATATATTTCTTTCTTTGAAATAAATAGTTTCTCGATCCATATCCTTTCATTTTATCTAATCCATTACTAAAGTGACCATATTTCAAATGCTTAGAAACAGGACACTGACTTATTAACCGGGTGGTGGGGGGTGCAGATTAGATTCAATATGCTTACAAAATACTCTCGAGAAACATTATATTTTAAATAAAAACATTAAAAAGACCCTATGGTAGGACATACAGTACATATTGTTCAAAAACAGGACATTTTACTGACGCTCGCCTCCGCAGGACAAATTGCTAAAAAACAGGACTATTCTGCCAAAAACAGGACTTATGGTCACTTTATGTACTACCATCAGTTACAAATCAAAGCAATAATAGTTATTTCCCAGAAGTCTAAATTGAACCAAGCTAACAATTTTCCCAGCTAATTTTCCTCTATATCTCAAATCTTGTTCTCTCATTTACACCTCGACGGCACTAGTAATGAGCGTGAATTACTGAGTTAAAAAGTCATTCTGAGGCCTTCCACTGGCTGACAAGGACTGTGAACTTCAGAGAGGTGCGGACGAGCAGGTCAGGAGAGACAGGATACAGGAATACCGCGTACAGTCGTCACGCGAACCCTTCATCAGCAGGACTAGCAACCTATATTACACACTAACACGTGCCAATGTCTGGGCTAAATGTGCACGAAAACGTTCGTGTTCGGACACCGACACTTATGTGAGCTCCTTCTTCGATGGAGGAGGGCAAAAGCAAGAAAGAGAAAGAGAGAGAGAAAGAGAGAGAATAACGTGTAATATACGCGATAGCTGCGCATAATTATAATAGTGACACCACCTGGTAGGGCTGTGAAGTCGTTAGCTCGGCAAACAGTTAAGTAACTCAGATGGTTACTCAGGATCGGTATATAATATTCAGTGTGCTTCCATAATCCATTTGTTCGACCCTTCTCCTCATTCTTCTCCACCTACCACAGTCCTTTACCTTTGTTTCTAATTTAGGGCTTTTATACCCCCTTTCCAAAGTCTATATTTGATACCAAAGTGTGAGGGTCCCAAATCGTTCAGAGAAATTGACTTATTGATAAAGAGATAAGCCCACGCAGAAATTGATATTCAGTTGATTCTAAGGCTGATTACACAAGGCTACAAAAATCCTTAGGGGATTGTAGATAAAGATTATAACATATTATACATTAATACATTATAACATTATACATTTGTACATTATATATGTTATACAGTATAACAGTATAATATGTAAACAAAAAAGGAACAAGCACATTAACAACAACATAAAGGAAATTTTATTTGATGAAAATTATCCGAGACTGCTTCCACATTTTTTTTCAAAAGTCATCAACTTTTTTTCGTTAGTTTTCCTATACCCTTCAAGACCTTTCTTGAACGGATCAGAGTTAGGTGGTTTGCTTTACTGTCGAAAAGTGTTGGCTTGATAGGCAAGAGTTGCCCGCTTTCGCCTAATTACTGACTTGGTTAATTTCCCCTTTGTTGGAAGAAATATGGCCCACGTCTTCTTAAGTAGGCATTTAAGTGTTAGTCACGGTTCTCTTTCAAATCTAATGCCAGAGATTAATTTTCAGGAATCGTGGTCGGTTGATAAGTCCAGAAAAAAAAGGTGAAGAGGCTATAACGTATGTGTTCTCATTAGGGCGAAGAAATTGAAATTTATGAATGAACATAAATCCTTAAATAAATGCGCATATTTGTCAGTTTCAATTTCAAGAACACCCAGTGTGTTTACATTTTCTTCGTATAAATCCCATTATAATTATAGTGGGAAAAATGTTCTCAAATTGGTTTAGTCACACCTAACTTTCACTTGTTAGATGAAAATATTTAACAGACGATAATATTTAATAGACGATAATATTTAATAGATGATATAATAATATTTAACAGACGATAATTATGAAGGAGTGCTCCAAATTATCAGAGCTAAGAACCCGCAAATTTGAGTCGCTAAAAAAGGTTGATACAATTCATGATCTTTAGCTATTAACCCAATCAGAATATGAAATATAATGTATAACATCACCATCATAAGATAAGTAAAAAAACAGCATTGTTTGGGAGTTGAAGCTCTTTTTGGATCTGGTAATTTATGCAGGAGGACCAGCTTCTTTCCTGAAGGGGATTTCTGTTCAATTTTTCGTTTTTCAGGCACTTTCATTCTCCTTTTCTGCTTGTTATATGGATTACACAACCCTGGACACATTATAGGCTCTCCCGAACATGTTCTCCTCCCCAATGGTCGGTTCATCTTTTCCTTTCGTGAATGTGTTTCTATTCTAATTGTGTAAAAACAATTTAAGTAAAGCTATAATTTAAGTAAAGCTACAATTTCAAAAACTACAAATTACAATTACATCCACATTCATTTACATCTACACTGAGAAAAATGGATCACACCGTTTATAATCTTTGAATGTTAATTATTGGACAGCGATCTAGATATTAAACCGTATAATCTGGATATTAAGTTTTAAAATCCTGTATTATAAAATTAAAAATCTAGGTTATACGGTTTAACATCCACTTATACGGCTTAATATCTAGATCGCTGTCCCATAGTTAACCTTCCAAGATTATAAACGGTGTGATCGATTTTTCTCAGTGTAGATTCATTGAAAAAGTCAGTAAACGTGAAATGCAGGATCAGCATCTACAAAATCGTTTACGAAACCATATAAATGCAGTAAATTCGAGCTTCAGTGTGTTTTACAACAGTATAGAGCTATAAAATCAACAGAAACTAAGAAAGGACATTCATAGGATCGTAACAAGTCCCAGAAGATGTTCAGCGCCTCTTTTACAATTTTACACGTCCCATAATCATCTTGTCTACTTACGAGCATTAGGTAGGCAAGCGAGGGTTATTTCGTTTGTGGCACGTGCGTTTACAACGTGTTCCAAGAGGAAGGTGTTGAGTAGACTGCGTGTAACGAGGTTCAAGGGTGACTCGCTCGTAACGATGCTTGAAAAGCCTGCGGGCGTTCCTTTCAATCATAGGCACGAGCAGACTAGACGCGGAGGCGTTTTAGCCAACCACTAGAAAAGCAGTTTGATCTTTAGATTTAAAATAAAGAGAATTCATATCTGATCACACTTACATCTTGAGTTACGAAGATCTTGTCTCATCGATATATACCTTTTATCGCATAATTCACTTTTATCGCCACATCATTCAGTTACTCTGAATGATGATCTTGTGACATCCTTTATGGCACTTGAAATTTTTCAGAGAGGTTAATAATTTTCGGTTGAGAGAGTTTCATTTGTTTAATCGGGGAATTTGAAAGAAAATGTTTTTTTTATATGTAGTGGAGAAAGTTTCCCTCGTTTCCCTGATTCGAGTGTGATCCTGATTGGAAAACCTGACAAGGACCCTCGCAAGGACCCTACAAGGCGCTTCATGCTTTCACTAGTAAATACTTGTATTAAAAATTAGAAAAATTAAATATAGGTACTCATAAAACGTGTAGTGAAAAATAATTTTTATGAGAAGCTGTTTAAAGTTCATAGAAACATGCCTAATTATTTAAAAATATTTTGGCAATTTTGTAATTGGGTTGAAAATTTTTGAATATGGTTGAAATAATTAGATACACTACGTGAAATAATTTAAGAATGTAAATGAAATGAAAATATGAAGTGGTGAAGCAGTTTGGAAGATGATAATCTGGCCGACATATCATTTTATATCGTTTTTTTTTCCTGACAGGCGAATGTTTCCGACCTGCCGGGTGTCCTTCAGTGGATTGAGGTCCGACGGCCATTACGCCGTTTTGATGGATATCGTACCGGTGGACAATAAGAGGTACCGATACGCCTATCACAGAAGTTCTTGGTTGGTGGCCGGAAAAGCTGATCCACCAGCTCCAGCCCGACTTTACGTCCATCCCGATTCGCCGTTCAAGGGAGAACAACTTCGAAAACAGGTCGTCTCTTTCGAAAAAGTCAAGCTCACCAATAACGACATGGACAAACATGGACAGGTAAGAAAGAAAAGACTATAATAAAATAATTTATACCAAGAAAATAAATGCAAAATTTAACTCATAAAAGTCGTCCTCGCATTTTAAGAAAGACATAAAATATGATGTATATTCATTAAGATGAGCGAAATTTGTCTTATTTGATTATCGAAAGAATCCTCAAAAATATGAATTTTGGGTGAAATTTGAAGAATAAAACTGTGTCAAGGTAGAAAACGATTTCAGTTTCAATCAAACCGGATTACATTTAGTGTTATCTTCCATCGTTTACGTGACGTTTGTACATCAATCATGCCTTTAGACGCAAATCGATTCCCCTTATTACGCTCGAGGTAAAGTTAATACTCCAAGTACAATTTTAAAAAGCTCGAACTTCGCGTGTACTCGAAAAAATTTGCTTAATTTCCATTCATCATGTGTACTTTTAGATTTGTTATGACCCCCACTTTCCTCAATTGCAATCACTTGAAATCTTTACAAAGTTTTATCGTTTTTAAAATAAGAATAAAAAACATTTTATTGCGAGCAACATAAAAAATGATGATTTAAGATGTTGAATTTAAATCGAGAAGCTTTACTTGCAAGTGAAAATGTCAGTTATCAAGGCGCCTCACGATGTCATCGACCGGATAATATGGCTTGATCCATAGTTTGATCCGCACGAAAACACATAATATCATCCATATTTTATTTCCTGATTGAAATTACGATTCGAGCACACGATCCGTATAAGCTTGTCTTGCAATTATACGACCCAACGATTTCGTGGCGACAGTTTTATGACAAAAATCTTCCTCATGTAATTGCACGAACGTTTAGATTATCTGTATCATTGAGGCAAAAGAATGCTATTTGCTTTTATGAAAATCTCGAATCTGTATGCAAATTAGGCGATTGGATAATCAGGAGCAAAATCGGCGTGAGGATATAACTGTATGAATGCAAATTCGCAGGCGAGGAGTCGTTCCTTATTTCTCTAATTTATAAGCAGATGTGTGAAATTTATTGATATTCGCGGTAATAACCAATGAAATGCAATAATGTCTCAGAAAGATACGTAAAATCTGAATTAGTCTCGTCTTTCGCATCTGATCGTAAAGTTTCTCTCCTACATAGAGCTGGAAAGTAATTTGTTAAAAGTAAAGACGGTTTTCAAAAGTTTCCGCCTCGAAGTATTTTCGAATTCTTTGATTTTTAGCTCAAGACGACTCATCTAAATGACAGGATTATATCATTCTGTACAAACTTGTGCTGATTTTTTTTGTTCTCCAATTTAAGAACTTCTTGCGCGAAAGAGGTCACATAAACCGGGATCATGAAGCATGAACGGTGCTTAACTAAATCATCATTTGACTCTCCCACGTTGCTCTTGACGGGATTTCGCGTCACTTCGGACTTGGGATACTCATGTAACGGATTCCCTCGGTCGCAGAAATTTACGAGCGCAGCGTCGCAAACGGTGCCAGAGTCGCGTTGCGGGTTCATAGCGGAACAGAATTTCGAGTTTACGACTCGCCAACAGAATCTCTCCTTTGAACCGGGCAATAATAGTAGTAAAAGAGCAACCAAGTTAACCAGCGCCGCACGCTGAGTAGCTACTATGGAGGTCGTACTTCTTGCAGCCATAATGTTATATGCATTATAGGACGGGGGTTGTCGTAGGTGGTACAGTAGGTACGCTGCATGCCTATAAGCTAATAAATTGAGTGAATGTTTGCCGGAGCTTTTGTCATGATGATCACGGGTAGCCCACGCCTGGTTCTTCCAAGCACCCACCTTTGAATGTTCAGTCACGTGAAACTTTTCGAGTGTGTTCTTTACCTTTGTATCTTCTCATTCCGTGTGTTACGCTTCTTTGTGTGGGTATATTGGTGTATATATGTATTGTGGATATATGTATTGTGTGCATATGCCTTCTGTAAACTTATGTGATGTTCTTCAGTAATATGTACATTTTTGTTATAAAGTGTGTTCGTATATGCAACTTGCATGCATTCGTAGAAATTATTTTCTAGATTTTGTTGCACATGCATACACACCTTACAAATTTGTGTTGCCTTATCTGAATGTGTGAATCAAAATGATCATGTGTCGAAATATCGCACGTTTTAGTGTATCGAATACATAAGCATCGAACACATAAGCATATTGAACAGTGAACACATAAGCATTGAACATACATGAAATAAATATACATATGATATTAAAGCACACATATGAGTACAAAGGTATGTTATAACAAACATATGATCCCAACACACATAGAGAAGTAAAGACGTGGACCTAGAAGTAAGCAGACACACCGGTAAAAGCAGTCAAGCCACGGAACGCCAGTCAACTCAACTCGACGACTCAAGTGGTAGGGAACATTCCTTGGCTACGACCACTATTTCATCGTTTCATATGACGCGATATTATAAGACCCCCGCCTGCGAGCAGCTACTACACGGTGGTCCAAAAACAACCGTCCACCTGCTTAATACCAAAGGAAAGGATCAGAACACTCTTCTCCGCCGGATTATCCTTTACTTTCCTCACAACCTTCTCATTTCATCCTGATCCTCCTCTTCCTCTAGCTTCATGATATGATGTATATATATGTATATATGGCGCGTATAAAGTTTAGCGAAACCATCACAGGCAAAACCCCATGCTTACTATATATCTCATACCCTCGCAAGTGTCGTGTTACGCTCGGTGACTTAATGAAATTAGGAGTATGGGAGTTTTTTTAACGCGCAACTGTTCTCACGATCATGTGCTTTATTGCTAGAAATCAGAAGGGGGGAATTGAGATTATTGCATTTTCGAAATTTCAGTTCATGATGCAGCCACATTTTTTTTGGAAGCATTTACTGACTGATAATAACTATAGGGTACATGTAAGACCGCACTTTTCTTCCGAGAAACAAACATGAGTCGGTCTTGCACGCAAGTTCCACAAGTTTTGGAATATTCTGCAGAAGTCGGGTAACTGCCTTTGGGAGAGGAAGTAATAATCGCCATGGACAAAAGGGAGATGCTAAAAGTCATGTAGATAAGTATTTACATGAGAGCTTATGCTCGTGTTTACGCGCCTTTTCGCAGTGAGAACCAGCCGACTGAATCATGATGCACGTTATTTCCACTGCAAGGTGGTATGATTGCATAATGAAGGACATTTTTTCTCGATACCATTATCTCACGACTAATATGCTCAAGATATAGTATTTCAGCGGGACTGCAAAATTTGCAAGTCAGGCTTATGCTAAACGAGATTTTGATTAAAAGCTGTATAATATATCCCACTGAAAAAGTAGAATAAAAACCACTGCACCGATATTTATTGCTGTAATATGTTGTAAAATAATTGGGTTGAAGCTGCAGACGTCTAGCCATACGAACTTTTTTTATTTGTTTTTATGTTTATTTGATTAAGAATATTAATAAAGTTCCCAAAACCATTTTATTATTATTTCTGCCTGCAAATAAATAAAAATTTTGCATTTTGGGTACTTTAGAAATATTTTTTTTGTATATGTTTATTACAATAAATGTAAGAAAATTGTTAGACTGGATGTATGAAAACTCTTCAGCGCAGTGTAAAAAATAAAAATGATAAAGTTGGACGGTCGTTTTTAAGCGATCCTGTACGCGTCCTCGTCAGGAACTGGCAATATACAAAACGTCGAGTGCGCGCCTTGTCCCCGCTCGTTTTAACACTCTTTTAATATACTGACATTGCCTTTCAACATTCACCGTCTTAAGGCGAGTGATAAGTGTCCGGCGTTCTCAGTTATTCTGTCGTGGCGCATCTTTTTCCGACTTGATATTAGAAAATTATGCAGATAACGTTCCTCCGAGGCGCAAAGTTACTACCGATAGACAGTGTCTGCTCATCGAAAAAGTAAAAAAAGTGAAAAAAATAAAATAAACAAGCCTCCACACTCGAAACTCGTTGTCTTGACATTTGACGAGTCCCCAGGCCATTCTCCTGCTTTGTATCACGACTATTTACATGAATTCGTGTCTACGACGGTAAAATACACGACAACATTTTACGATTCTTACTTGAAACTCGAAATTTCTTTTACATTATTTGTAAACGAGTGTTTTTCAATTGCACGAAACACTCACGGTACGAGGTGGCCAATCTTGTTTGAATATTAAATAAATAACAAAAATGACCGATTTAAAAACTTGTGCAAATGTAAAAGCAACAAAAGAAGAAAAATATTAGCAATGTTTTGAAAAAGAGCGCTATTAACTGAAAAACCAGAATAAGAAAATTGTGTTAATCAGTTTTTCGCTTCATTGAGCACAAAGCTGTTTAATTAACGACTCAACGTCACGCAATTGCATACATTGTGAATAATTACTTGCAGTAAATTTGAATAACGCTGCCGATCACAAAAAAGTCCTCGATTATAATAAAATAGTAGCTCTGACATTGATAATTGCATTAAGAAATAAACAGCTTGATTAGTGCTGTCTTCGAAACGGCGAACTTTTTTTCGCAAAACCGTTTCATTACTCATATTAGCATCCTCCTCACCAAAAAAGCAAAATCAGAAAAACTTTAAAGTTCAACTCGCAAGGTAATTCATAACATTTCCTGTATCTATTTATATTTCTTGCGTTACTTTATTTCTATGTGGATTTATCGATTGGCAGATTAATTTATCAGATCAGAAATAATGGATGAAGTAGATTTGCCACTCTAGCTCGTGAAATGTCGTTGAGTTTCAAGAGGGAACTGAATCTAATAAGAGAGAATGAATTTAACCAACACATAGAGCAGTGTATTATTACGAGTGTAGTAATGTGTAAGTTTTGCATTGCGAGTCGATAGCGTAAGACACAAAAAAAGCGACATAAATCGCACTCGTAATGTTGCTATCAACGTGTATTACATGGATGGCGCGTTGTTTGATAAATCGCCACATGCAAATTGCATGTGTCCAGCGGAGAGCAAGAGCTCAGTTGATTCGTGCCCACCTTGGTACTTACTTAGACATTATATGCTGCTATACAACGTTGAGCATGTCTGTAGGTAGAACCGTCATTGTGTATACAAAATGTACACACACGAGCATGTGATATACCCACGATAATGATTTCATGACAATTATACAGCCAGGAAACGCACGTAATGCGGTGATCGTGGATGAAAGGATCTCGATAAGCTTCCAACAGATAATTACTGATTGTTTCTGCTGCCTCGATGATCGCTGCATCTCAATATCCTAATTGGATCTCGATGATGTCTTCAACGCTCTCTTGAATTGCGATCAAAGCGAGACGAATTCCCCCACTTTACTGCATGCAATCCTTTCCCCTGTACATGGAAAAAAAGGCATGGTTGAACCAACCATATATGGATAAATATGGCACACCCATATTCTATATCGTTGCTGCAGCCAGTATGGTTGTAGCAACTATATAAATAATATGTCTGCAGCAACCATATAGGGATATGGGTGTTCCATAATGGCTGACCCAACCATATACCTTTTTCCGTGTAATCACTGCAAAATTATGATATCAAATTGCAAATCATGTCCAAATCATTTTCATATATGCATCGCAGTAAAATAAAAAGATGCGCATCAGTTTTACTTTTCAGGTACTTTTATGCTTGCTTCGATGTTGATGTTTCATTAGCAGCTTGAAATTGTCGATACTAACACTTACTGTAAATTAAGTAAAAATGTTAAATTGCTAGGTGAGCTAATGTTAAATATCTCGAATGTAAATCGACCAAATCGAGCACATTATACATGCATCGCGGACACACAATGACGGCGACTGTAATTAGAACGCGCCACCGTATAATCATGTAAATTGATATACGTATAAAATCTCCACACACTTGCGTCGTACACGCTTCTAACACTATCTGAAGAGGCGATTAAATCAATTTTTACCGCCAAAACGTGCCCCTCGGCGAAATTTTGAGCGCTATTTACGTCATTGGGGATTAAAACGACCTGTGGTATATATACATCTGTATTACTGATCTATATGTCTTCCACCTCACAGTAAAGGATTAAAAAATTTCAAATTTACTCCCATTATTGCGATTATCTTCGTGATGTCGATTATAACTTGTAAATTAACTGAGCCATTAATTATCGCCCTTGTCAGGTGCGATGAAGTCAATGAAAAATGTGTATCTTAATTGGAAAACATTTTGACATGACTAATAATTTTTTTCACAGCGCATGATTATTAGTACGACGGCTCCCATCCGAGTAAAATCCTAGCCAAGCGCTGCTTAACATCGGTGATCGAACGAGGAGCCTTAAACCATTACATGTGTCCAAGTGGACACATTTTGAAGTTAGTTCTGACATATAATTCTCTACGATGTACTTAAATTACAATCAGTCAAGAATCCTGTTTGCGAGTTTGCGGAGTGACAATTTGTACAAGAATTATGTACTTAAATTGAGAAATTGCTTATTGATCCGAAGAAAGACAAGGTGGCTGACTGTATGATATGAAAATGTAAATGTAAATATTGACAAGCCATCAGAATGGCAGTGCTAACACCGTTTCGAGTAAGTTATCCAATTGGAGATGCGTGACAGGTTTATCAGATGCCGGGTGCACGTTTAGGTTTGAAAGCCAACCGTTTCGTGCTCGGCTTTCGGCGAACAAGACAGAAGTAAAAGCACGGTCAGGGCTGGCGAAGGGAACATCGAAGACTTCGGCCACCTGCAGCCGTTAAGTTTCTTCGGCCGCGGCTTAAGAACAGCCGCCTTCATATTTCATATTAGCGATAATAAGAGCCCAGTGGTGACCCAACACCTCCACCAATACGGCTTTTACTTTTTCCATTATCCATAACTCCATGTTATAATCAACTTATTTTTATGCATCAATAAACACCTGTACATTACATTTCATTACTTCACAGGAACTAGATTTATTGCGTCCATTTATTCCTTGTCTGCGATCTTAATTCAATAGATAAAGAATGCGGGTATATCAGTTATTGCGAAGAAGAAATAATTGGAATGATATATAACTGATATGAATGTGAAATTTATCTTTCCAGATAGTATTGAATTCGATGCATCGGTACCAGCCAAGAATACACGTAGTTCGATGTCGAAATAATACCAATCATCAGATCACGGACCTTCAGAAAGAAGAGCACAAGACTTTCATCTTCCCAGAAGCTATTTTCACTGCCGTAACTGCTTACCAGAATCAGTTGGTGCGTACTTATTAAAACTTTATAGCCGGAATGATGGTCTGAATACATAAACCCCAATTGATGTTCCCAAGTTCCTACCTGCCAATTATGTCTGTAAAATGTATATGAAAAGATTTATCGCGAAAGTAATTAGCAATACCTACACATTTGAATAATTAATCGCTCTATCGCTGCTATCACAGAAAAGATTATTCTCATGTTGCGCTCGCTTTTAATAAATCGCTTGAATTTATTAAGACTGCTGGTGATTACAATGATGGATGTTTTTTTTTTCAGATCACAAAGTTGAAGATCGACAGCAATCCGTTCGCGAAAGGGTTTCGAGATTCCTCTCGTCTCACAGATTATGACAGGTGGGTTCAAAAATTGATAAAAATCTATTTTTATAACAATTTTTTAAAATCTAGCTGAAACTGCGTCCCTGAATTTTGAGAAGTCCTTAGTCCTTTTCCTTTCCCTTGCACCGAAATATGACACCTGCACGCTATTCAAATCGAACACGCCAACAGGTCAAGTTTGACTAGTTAGTTATTTTTGACCCGTCAGTTCCAGGCCTAGCACTAAAAGTTGGGTGATGAATTCTTTCATGAATTTTAAATGAATAGTCGCAGAAAAGGGAGTATAAAAGTGAAGATAAAAAAAGTAGACAAGACATATTAAAGCATAATCCTTTAGTTTTTGACTGTTTATTAGCTTTCGGAGAGTTTTGGTATCTGGGAGGCTGGTTGGCTATATCTAAGAGATGGTAAAAGGTGGATCCTCCCCAAATCAACACCTGCCTATGTTAATTCAAGACCACTGATCTAGCTGAGTCATCTCTTTAGCTTCACTACCTCGTAGTTAACAAATACGTCATATTGACGTTCCTTTCGAGATGAATTATCACCTCTCATGGCGGCTACTGACTTGTGTTATTTACTTAAAAGATTCCCTGGAAACTTAGAAGATATCATTTGAATTTCAGGTGTCCTTGCATTCCTTTAGCTTCTTGCAGTTTTTGTGCAGATATAATAGTTCTTCCTAAAAACAGGTTCTACTTTAGAACATTTTCTTTTCTCCGTTGATTTTTATACAAAAAGATTGTATACGGGAATTCCCGTCTTGGTCTTGCAGCAGATATCCTTACATAAAAAATCCATAATTCTTGTCCAAGAAACAAAAATAATAAAGATTTTTTTTTAGATAAGAAAGATGAATCATTTAAACGGAAAACTTGACTCGACATTCAGTGCCATTAAGTGTGCGAATATAGTTCGCTGATAACACTTCTCTGGAGCATGCGTCGCTGCTGCGGCTTGACCGCGGCCACAACGGCGGCGACCGAGTTAATGAGAGAGCGGCTTTTACCGAGGCAATACGGCGCATGCGCAACGCCCACTTCACGCCGGCGCTGATAGATAGATGCCCCTCCGGCCGCCGCTAGCCCTCTTCTTTCACCCTCTTTGGAAGATCGTTTCCCCCTTTTCTTTCCACCTCACTCTTTCTCTTACAATCTTCTCTGATATACTCAGCACTCGAGCTCTCTCTCCTCTTCCTCACTTTTTCTCCCCGCGAAGCTTTTTGCTCGCCGCACGTCCTCATCCTCATCCACGTAGTGCCGAAGAGACCCAATCCGTTCGCTTTTGCTCCGCAGGGCAAGGAGGGCAGGGCATTCATCTATATTAGCTTCGAGAGCGGGCGGCCTGTCATTACCGCTGCCGCTCCAGCTCACTTTCCCCCCTCCTCAAAATCCTTCCACTTGCCCCCTTTAGTCCCCTCTTGCCCCTTTCGCTAATAAATGTCTTCTCCTGGTTTCGATAGAAAGAGAGAAATGAGATTTTTTCCTCGCATTTCGTATGCTACTACTTCCAGTTTTTTCTTCTTTTTATTTTGTATCAGCATTATCAGTCGCGCGCTAAGCGACCTTGTTTTGTTTAGTTAAGCGCGTTTAGTTTTTTGTTTCTAAAAGCACAATGAATTTTAATGCAGGTTCAAAATATTGACATTGAAAGATATCCGGATTTTGGTCAGTTGAAATTGCAGGATATCCGAACTTTAGGCGCATGATGTTTTGGGATGTTCAAACTTTGGCCGATTGAAATAATTTTTGGGTGTCTTAAAGTAAAAAGAGGATAAAAATGTTTTTTTTTTTTCATTAAAGTGGGATAAAAATTATTCAGAGTAAAAGTGGAGCATCGTGAATTCTCAAAGCCAGGATCGGAACAAAGAGAACCAATCAGCGTTCGTATTGGTGTTGGCGTGTTGTTTTTGCTCTCAGAATTAATAGAAAGAGGAAGTTGTTTTTTTTTCTGTTTGTTACTTTCGGTCTGTGGCTTCTCAACTTTGTTGCTCTACCTTTCCGCTCAGAATTAGAATTTGATAAAGGCCGGGCTGACCCTTACTGCCCGTCACTACTTACACTAGAGAACGGTTATTACTACTTTCAGTAGAAAAAGCGAATTCTCTGTCTGTTCTCAACTCTTATTTATTCTTGTTTGCTTGAGTTTCTTTTCTATCCTGACAAAAGTTTTAAACAGAAATTCAATCCGAATTATAGAATTTTAAAGAATTTCAAAATGTATTTTTTATACTTAAAAGATTTTGTAAAATTTTTTAAGTGTTTTTATGGAATTATGGTGATTTCAGCGAAGTTTAAGGGTACACGATAATTACTGCATTAGAGGATTTTAAATTAAAGGATTTCAAGAGACTTTTCTAGGATTTTTTTTTAGATATTTTGATGTACAAATTATATTGGATTATTATATTAGATACGCGCTTGTGAATTTGGAAGTTAAACATATAGTATATATTACGAGTGCTTAATGAGAGTTCTTACTTTTTTGAAATTAATTTCCACGACTGCTATATTTTGTAAACAATAGTTTTAAACATTTCATAGCTTTTATAAAATACTTTTTTTTAAATAGATACTTAGAAAATTTGATATTTTGAAAATTTCTTAACTATATACGCAAAGGCTAAAATAGTCCAACATGAAACTCTCGATTAGACCAAGTGAAAAAAACGGCTTTTTTTATAAAGTTTATTGTTCATTATTTGTCTTTTTAAATATCCTGAAAAGTTTTCAAAGTATATATACCAAAAAATTTGTTTTTGTTACTTACAAATTTATTTTGAAGGTAATCCAGGCTTAAAACTAAAATTATTAGTTCGTGAGTGAAGACAGCTTAAAAGCTGATAAGAACACTCCACATTATTACGACGGCTCCCATCCGAGTATAAGCCTAGCCAAGCGCTGCTTAATATCTGTGATCGAACGAGAAGACTTAAACCATTACATGCGTCCAAGCGGACATATTTTGAAGTTAGGTCTGATATATAATTCGCAGAATTCTCTTTTATTTAACTTACAATCGGTCAATCAACCTGTTTGCGGGTATGCGGAGTGGCAATTTGTTCAAGAATTATGTACTTAAATTGAGAAATTACTTATTGATATATTTAAAAGGATCTTAATCTGCCTCTTATGGGATTAAAAAAATATATTGTTGATTTTTTAAAGATTTCGCGGAATAGATATTTTAAAGAATTTATGAGATATTAAGAAATGTTAGGAAATTAAAAATATTTAGCGAAATTTAATTTTAGGGATTTCAAGATGTTTCTATAGAGATCTCAACAGATTTCAGGGAATTTTAAAAGATTTTATATTTCCAATAATTAAAAAAAATTTCGACGCATTTTAATGAATTTTAATTTTTCGTAGAATATAAAGGATTTCAAATGATTTTGAGGAAACATATTGGCATAAGAAGTTTCCAAGTACTTTTCCACCCTGATCTAATCTTGTACTCTTTGTCATTCACTCAGCATTCTTTCCAAATTGCTTTTTAATAAACCCCGAAAAACTGCGGGACCAAACCGCAGCAGTGAGCCGAGAACTTTTTCAATCGGATATTTTACGAAATGGAGAACTCCAAATTCCCTAGACGAAAAAAAGTAGGCTGGGAAGTAGGATGATGACGACGATAATGATGATGAAGAGCAAGAAACTTGGAGGACGTGAAAGATTTTGGGAGGAGATTTGCCACATGGACCACCACTCGCAGAAGAGCGCCTCAGGTATGCCAACCTAAGTGCGAAGAGGATGTATTCTGAAACAGAAGAAGAAAAATGCCCCGATGAAGAAGAGCGTATCCACGTAACGCAAGAAGAAGAAGACTCCGCTCTAAGAAGAAGTGAGAGAAAAGGTCTGACACTCGAGATAGAGAGAGAGACAGAGAGAGAAAGAGTATAACAGCGAAGAAATTAATAGCCATAAAATATGAATAGAAATTAGCAGGTTCGGGGTGGCGTGACGCGTTTGCTCGCTCATTTCCTTTCGGCGCGTTGAAAAACAACAAAACAACAAAATACGGGCCGAGCCTGTAATTTACCCGGCTGCCGCCGACCGCGGTGCACATGCAGCGAAAAGTGTGCGTGAGCGCTCAGTTACCATCGATACAGACTTGAGAGAGCAGAAGGGTGTGAAGGTATCGATGCAGGGCGTGTGTATAAAGCTGGGAATTATGAGGATGAGTGTATGTGCGTAAATGCATGTGTTGTATATGAGTATATAGGCCTATAGGTTGTATAGTATATAGATATACTTATATATGAGTATATGAGGTGAAAGAGTGTGCTAAATAAGCACGTGTTGGGGCCTGTTGCTCACGGGTCGGCCCATCATCATCGTCGTCGCACGGTAGGTATGGTAGGTAATGATCCGGTAATGACCCTGACGCCTTCACCTCGAAAGCCGATGCGTAGGCCGTGCAGGCGCGAGGATATTGAAGCCTCCGATTCTTCTTCTTCTTCACTCCTCCTGCAGTCCTACACCTCCAACTACTTACTTCTTGTTCTTCTTCTTCTTACTTCCACCCTTTCGCATCTATCCTCAGTGCCCCTCCCCTAAAGCTGCTTCTTCTTTGCCAAGCCTTTGTTTTTGCGTTTTAAACGGCAGTCATTAGCTTTCTTGCTCTGCCCCTTCGATGATGCACCGCGCTAATGGGCCAACGCGCACAAACGACCGAGGTGGAGAAAATGGATAACGGAGTTCGGCTGAGAGGAAGCAGCACATGCAAAAAAGTTTAGGGGTTGGAGTGAAGAAGATTTCGTGATTTTTACTGCTCTGGTCTCAACTTTAGATGGAAATGAATGAAGGATGAATGCATGTCAATGAGAGCAAGCATTCTAGTAAAAGAAGAAGGCGTCTCGTGTCGGAACCAAAATCTTTCAATAGCATTTATTAGAATATAAAAAACACTAGGAGACTATTGACCTTAGGTCAATTTTCCAGCAATTCGTCTTCGCTTGTCTTCGCATCTTCGTCTTCCCACTTTTCCGTCCTTCGTCCTTCGTGTGGGATGCGTGCAGAGGCAAGACTTGAGCGATCGTTGGCAGATCCATTCGAAGGACTACCTTCGCTCATCAGCGAGTGTAACCTATTATTATCTACCATTTACCTAACGCCCTATGTCAGCCCTGAAGGTGTGGAGGTGGGGGCACCAGCGAGGGAATAACAGGCTCTCTCCATGGAATCCTGAGTGTTTCGAGCAACTATTTATAGAAACATATTTTTTGTATTGCATGCAAGTTACTCTGTCTTTGCGATTTCGCGATTCGAGGACTCTTAGAAGGTCGTCGCCTGCAGACGTCCTGGAGCCTAAAAATTGAAATGAAGGTTGCGTTTGCCCTGCGAGCATAGACCTCTTCGTCCTCGGAAGTGGACGAGTAAGGCTTAAATGCCTTTCGTGACGTGCCGAAGACCGGTAAAGAGGATCGCGTGAGAAACCTTAGGCCTCGGACATCCCGCGATCCCTCGGGCGAGCCTGCAACCTGTGTCGAACTCTGATGGTTCGAGTTTATCTAGAAACTCCTTCCACTTCTCCTCGAATTAGTTTCGGTGATTTTGTCATTATTCCGTTTCCGTTTACTCATTTCCGGAATGGGGATCTATTACCTATAACTTTTTAAACAAAATCATCAGACTTTGATTATAAGATCATAACGAAGATCATAAGATCTCATCAGCTTGCTAGAAATCATATGCGTTTTTCTCATAATGATACTCTTGTGTTTTTGATCCTACTGCTGATATTCCATCGTCTTGGTCTTTTTTCGTGTTTTGTGTAATTAAATTCGTTCTTTCTATATTACCTATATTTTCTGGTCTGTAGCTTAAACAAAGGTACTAAGGAAGAAGGACAATCACGCATTGAGTATAAATATATACATTATATACACCGGTCATATGGCGGAAATCATGATTGACGTTCTTGAGGAATGACTCCACTTAATTAGGGTTAATTACAATCGATTGTATGTAGAAATACTTTGGCAGTTGATTATCAAGAGATGCTAATAAACGGGTAATTAAGTCATCGCATAAAGTCCAGGATAATATAATTGATGATGCTCAATACTCGACTGTATCCTCCTGAGCCACAGATGCCATTCTTTAACTTTCTCCCGGCATCAAGGACATTTTGTTATCCATTGTGAAAGTCAATTCATTTCATTAAAACCCATGCAGAAATTTTGACAGGGCCCTGAGCAGTTTTCTCTAGTTTAAGTGTGGTCCTGATCTGGAAAACTGTAAAAGACAACACAAGGCGTGTCAAACTAAATACCTAACTTAGAGAAAAATGAGCAATACCTTATGTATCAAAATTAAAAAACCATGCGGTAGATTAATTATTTGCAATATATATTCTGCCTATTTTCTTCCTATTTTCGATTCGACAAAAAGTGTGCGTGATATTTTTTGACTGGGAGGTTTGTTCCGAGTACTCCTTTGGCGAGAGAAATGGAGGAAGCAGTATAGAGTGGAATTAAGTCGAGTCGACCCGCGAGAGTTGAACAATGGGTCCGGTGTGCAGTTCGCAGGTCTCGGTTACTACTTGGCGTAACTCGATAGCTCCGTATAATACAGCATGGTGTGCCACATGTGCCAGGATTCCAAGTCCTTGTGCGTATATGACAACACACTTATGTATCATGGCAAGAGGAGAAAGGGAAAGAGAAAGGGATTAGGGGTCCAGGGCTAATCGCCGTCGCTCTTGGACGTGCCGGACCACACATCGAAGACTCCGCAACCATTCCTCTTCTTACTCTCACAAAATATCGTTCTTAAGACACTGCAATTGATACATACTTTGCACGGAAAATTTACATATCCTCGTGCAAAAATGTCTAAATTTCTTCCCTATTACAAGTCAGGCCTCGATCAGACATACTATTCATGGCCAAAATAGGACAAAGGATGTGCTCTCTAAAACTGAATCAGTCAAATTTCACTGACTCTCATCAGTGACTCTATTCTCACGATTTTAATCAGTGAATTTTCCTTACCAATACACAGAGGAAAATTGAGGAGAGTGCCAAATGTTATGTTCCCGACATTTTTACATGTACAATTATTACCATCTTCAGTGAAATCTTATAACTGTACTTTTTGGCCAGACCATCATTACTGCAAAGTGCGAATACTGCGGCTCCGAGTCTCAGCACGAAATTGCTTTATCCCGGCGCGAAAAAAGATTCAGAATTAAATTACACGCGGTGTAAAGTTACCGTGAGTACAGTCGATGCTTACACGCAAAACGGAAGTGAGATGTGGCAATATCTGTGCATTGCAAGGGAAAGGAAAGGTAAAGAAGAGAGAAGGATGGGGAAAGTTTCTAGTCGACCTTGAATTATAGATTTAATGTTTTCATAAAGCTTCCTTATGTACAGATAATAAAAATCCTAATTACGGCTATTCTCTTTTACGCGGCCGGCCTTCCTATTATTATTCGTTCACTTCTGCTTCTGTTGTTACGCCGCAATAAATATTCCCCCATCGATTTGTCGAGTCTGCATTTTCCTGTAATTGCCTGGCTATATATATATATATATATATATGTATATATATATGTATATTTACGACGCGAAACTCTAATTAGATCGCACCGACAGCGCGTGGGACGGGCATCGCTCAAGGCGCTGCTCACCAAAGTGCTCTTGAAAGGTTAAAAAATATTTATATGAAAAATTGATAATTTGCAGGTTCATCTCTCAGTTAATGAGAGACCTTAATTTAAGGGATGCCTGCAACATTGGAGGTCGTTAATACCTCGAATTTAAGAGGCAGCTGACACGCATTATCCTAAAATGAAAAAACCGTAAATGCGCGAAATAAAGTCCCGATTATTCAGTAACTTAAACCTG
>JAUEJJ010000047.1:12419683-12434309 GCA_032164275.1 Synergus coniferae | reverse complement strand
CTTCCGCAACATCGATGCTGAACTTTTTTCCATATAATTTACAAACTTCCTCTGTCATCTTCTTCACTATATGTCTAGCATTGTCGCGGACAGGACCTACGCCGTATAAAAGTACGTGACGTTGATTGCAGTCATGCTGACTACTAATTTTATCCTTGAAAAAATAAATAATAATGTAACGAATTGAAATTTCGTGTCATAAATATTCAAAATGTTGGAAATATTTTGTAAAAATATCAGTAAAATTTAGCTCATGCGTAAGAGGAAAGTGGATGGTGTAGAGTAAATTTCGACTGCGGCTGCAGCCTGCAGGGAGTTTTAGAATCGAGGTTTTCGTGCCCATGTCCACCTGAAGTCCCTTCCTTAGGTCTGTAGGGTGCATACATACTGTTTTGTTAGTCTTTCTTGATATGCTGCAAAATCTTATCAAGATCTTCATCGATTTTGCTGTCGTCATAATTCATCCTTCTTCCATGATCAGGTACTACTAATTAGTTGGCTTTAATTCTAATCCTGGATGAAGACTGTCCTCGTGCATGTTTTCTCGATTACTCGGAGTGCTGGGTTTACTAACTGCCGGACCTAAAAAATAAATAATCGATAACTCACATTTATAATTATAATAAGGAAGAATAAATATAGATTATTCAAATTACCTTATATCAAATCTCCTCTTGAAATCAGGGTACACATATAAGCATCATGTGAAAAAACATTGTGTCTTATTAACTCTCAAAACAAATGCACCAGATTCGTAAATTGGGCCTTGGATTGCGCTGAACTATTATCCAAAACTGGTACATCAACATTAAGGAACTTCATAAGCAGTGGTTGAAAAATAGGAAGAGTGGATGGCGGTTCATTACTGCAAATGCTATCTTTGTCGTCATTTTCACTACTTTCTCCAGAAGCTTCACTTTGCCGCTTCTCTAATAGCTTTGCAGCAAGGACTTTTGTTGTAGACATCACGGCACTACTCTGCTCCCATTTGTCGCAGGACCAGCGACTTTGGGCAGCCTGGGAACGAGCTTGGATGCTTTCTTGTGCAGCTTTTAATTTCATCATGGTAGGGTCGGTGGCAGCTACTAGAGGACAAGGTAAAGCTGCAGGAGGACAGGAATGGTGGTCGAGGGGCGAGCCGTTCAACACGGAATGTGATTTTCCTTCACCAAAACTGTTCCATACAAGGGCGGTTGGACATTCGAGAGTGGTAGCCTGAAAAATAAATAAATGAATACATGTGTGAATTGATCATAGAGAAACAACTAAGACAACCTTGAAAAAATGAAGCGTTTTCTTTTACCTGTATTATAGCCGTAAGTTTTAAAATAATATCTCTGTGATGTGGGCAGGAAAGATAATCGTTAAACGCTACAACTAAGGGATTAATTACAGCTGGCGGCGGCGGTGCGGTATCTCTTCCATTAATTTCAGGTTTTACAGGAAGCGCGAAAGGACTCTGACGATTAAAACTTGTGTCATGGACTATTTTCTTCCAGCATAAATAAGCAAGCCTTCTAGACAAAAATTCTGATTGCACAAATTCTTCCAAGTATGTTAAAGAGAGCGGCAACAGTAGTTTTAAAATTCTGTCGTTGCAAGGGACGGATTTTATCTTATTCAGCAACTCTAGGATCCATTGTAGAAGTTCTTGCCTATCGAGGAGTCCTTTTGCGAACATGTATTTTGCAAGCATTATGAAGTAATGCCACTTTCTGAGAGCTAATTTATGTTCTTCGTTCATGCTCGCTGTACTTGAAGTTGATTGCGAGTTGGAAATTGGAGTGGGTGGCTGATTGTTTACTGTGCTGTTCTCAGTGTTTGGAGAAAATGTGGTACCGTTCAAAGTGCTAGTATTGCACGAAGTTCCGTTTAGAGTTCCATTGTTACTTGGGGTACTGGAAGTCGGGTTATCCAGGTGATACCATTTTTGGAGTTTGGATAATTGATCGTGACATGTGTGTTGACAACTAAGAAATGAACAATAAAACCTAATTAATAAATTGAATATATACTAAAAAATTTCCACCAAATGAAAAGAAACAGAATAAAAAACAAACAAATCTTACCTGTAGTAGGATCGGGTAACTGTTTCTTTTTAATCTTTGACTCCGAAACCGCGACAGTATAAGCAGAGTTGAATTTAATGATCCAAACAGCTCAAAGCATAGAAACTTGGTACTCGTGGAGCATCATAAATATTTCCTCCTTCTTTTTGAAATTTGGTGCTTTCTTTGCGAGTGTCATGAGAGACTTAGAGCCAGAGGGATCTATTCCATTTTTGGTTCTGGCAGTCACAGATCAGAAATTATCCTTGGGATTGATCTGCTGTTTTTTCTTTCCAGTATCGGGCATCGTAGTCAGTTCTTCCTTCGTGGCGAGGATGTCGTTGAAATAAGCTCCGACCTTTGCAGCAGTGATGCTGCAGTTCCTAGCAGTTCCAAATTCATCGGATAATTGTGGCATTGTGGCGAACCCATACTTGACGTTTACGGATCTCAACTTATCCTCTTTTTGTCTCGGCTTCTGGGGATAAACGTCAGGAGGGTCCAGTCTCGGCCTTTTTAAGGGTCTCTTTTCATACAAAATGCCCATCATCGTAAAATGATAAATTAGGACAATTTCACAATCTTAACAAACACTGAATCTCTATCACCACATTTTCCCATTGACCGATTTTCCTAGATCCATGTGCTCTTTTCTATGCAGACATCACTCACCGAATAAATACGACACTCCACTGGAGAAATATTTTGATCCTTTTGGGAAGAGTGTGGAAGAGTGAGCGATATATCGAAGCGACATAACCTCAATGAACTGACATCATGTATTTCACACAATTAGCACTCGCGGGTTAACGAAATCCACTCGCAAGTCAGAGGAGATGTAGAGGAACTGACTATTTATCTAACTTTGAGAGATTCTGAAGTAGGAAGCTAAAAAATATGATGAAAACCCGACGAAATTCTGCGCCCAAAACACACCTGTTGTCACATCGCCGCCATCTTAGTTTGGATTCATTTGGATTGTCGGGTCGGATCATTGCAAAATGGACATCTGCGCATGCGTCACCCGACGGAAATTAAATAATTATGAAATTATGTAAATGATTAGGTATTAAGTAAAGTATTATAATATTAAAATATTTCCCAAACATTTTTATTCCATTTCATAGGCAGTTTAAATAATTCAACAATAATTTGATCACTTTTTATGTTAATTTATTTTATAGATCACAAATATATATATATATATATATTGCCTTCATTATTATATTTGCACTCGATCATACAAAATATATCTTTTTTGTTGTACATGTACAATCCTTTTTTATTGTAAACTATCGATATAACAAATACCAAATAGGTACATAGTAAAAAAGATTCCGCTTTGTAAAAAAGAGATTGTAAATTGAACCGCCGCGCATCATAGAAGGGAATATAAAATTTCTTGTTCCAAACGAAATAGATAATTTTTTTTTGAACTTTTATTTTTGGTTTAGTAATTCTTTTGCTTGCATAATATCAAAAAATATTTTTAAATTTGTAATTTTTACATTTTGTCAGCATCCGCTTGAGCTCGGACCATGAAATTTAATTGATTGTCTCTACGAGACGACGGTTCAAAATTATCAAATTTACACTTTACTGAGGAAGAATCATATTACGATACTTTGAAATCAGATCATTCTTCTGTTTTAATTGCCTTTGTAGATTTTCTATATTTTTTTCCTGATCTTCTTTACTCCAATCGATACCTGATAGTTTTCTAACTTGAGCCCTCATAAGATCCAATCTTTTCTGCAACTGTTCCATTGAGTGAACTATATCTTGGCCTTGCTTAACTCTCTGTCTTTGATCTCTCGGTTCCTTGTCCAGATTCCGAAAAATATTGTAGATCAGTGGAATAAATTCAGGATCCTCGTATATCGCTGATTTAACATGATTCCGTCTTGAAGATTGTCCAGATTGTATTCCATTTTGTGATGGAACGCGTCTAAGTGACATTTCTGATTTTGAAATTATTCTGAAACAAATTGTAATTTCGGAAGACGTTATTTTCAAGTTTAGTCCCTCAACTGGTTTTAAACAGATATATTTGGGCCGCTACTCCTTAATAAAAATACATATACATATATAATTATTACAACTGACCTTTTTCGAACAAATTCGTTTGGATATAGTTCAAATATATTAAAAATGATGAGATTCTTCTTTGAACTTTCTGCAGAGTAAGAATTTCGTTGCCAGTTTCTGGAAGAGTGACCCAGGAACTGCGAGGATTTGAAGAATGAAAAGGAAAATTTAAACTGACCTGTACCTTTCCTGCCGTTTAGAGCTTTACAGATGTACCTACTTGAAAGGAAAAAGGAGGGTTTAAAATATATTGTCCTACCAAGATTTCTTTTATAAGCTCTAAAATTAAAAAAAAAAAATTTAATAGAAATTGTGAAAAAAAAAATTTGGGTAGAAATTTTAGAACAAAATTGAAGAAATTTTAAACAAAAATTTTAAAGAAAAATTTTGAGTAACATCTTTTTGACGAAAAACCAAAATTGCGAATATGAAGAAAACGGGAAATTTATTGTCGAAATTTCGAGAATTTTCATTTTTCGGGAATTATTTTTTAGGAACTTAAATTATTAAAAACTTCACGAATTGATTTTTAATACATTTATTCTAAGTGCAAAAGATTTTTAAAAAACACTTTGAGAAATGTGTTAAAGCTTAAAAATTAGCAGTGAAAATTAAAATAAATGTGCGCGAAGGAGAGTTTTTTAAGTCCATCTTCCAGTTTCAGATTCAATTGAAAGATTTTTTAGTTGGTGGTGGTGGGGGTGGGGGTGGAGGTCCAGCAGCATTGTTCACGAATGCATGAGCTCCTCCTGAAGAAGGAAAATAATATTATATAGTCTGCATGGTTATATGTAGATTAAATAAAATATTTAAAAAATTAATTTATGGTATCGTAGATTTAAATATAAAACTGGTACGTTTAGAAATAGAATTTATAAAAATTACCATGAGTGAAACTGTTAGTGACATTCTTTGGTGGCGGTGGTCCTGGAGGTGGTGGTGGAGGTCCTGGATTCTAAAAAAATGAATTATTTATTATTTTGTAAAAAAAGAAACATATAAAATCATTATACACCAATTTTGAAATGGATAAATGTAATGATAAATAAAATTATTATTATCAATGATAAGTATTAATTAATTAACTTACAGCCCAGGCAACCACAATCATGCAGATGAATGCAAACAAGAGAGCTAACTTCATTTTTGCTGTTTTTTCCTTGACTGATTGATGCATTTGTTGAAATGTCCTTTTATACCAAAACCGTTTGCAGTAACTGAGTTTTATTTTTATAAAATTGTTGCTAATAGTGTTTGTTGATTTTAATTGAGGTCAGATAAAATCTAACGAATGTAACATCACCGTTACTTTTGTACGTAATAACACCTTTACAAGTGTACATTGTAGTTCATTTTATTATTTTTTTTTTCTTAAAAAACTGAAAACTAATTGCACCACATAAAAAAATAATGACCGACGAATTTGTCTCTTCCTGAAACTAGCTCTGCAAGGTTGAACTATATATGGATCCATTTTTTTTCAAAATTTATTACGTAAAATGCGAAAATTTATATTATAATAACCGCGACCTTCACACCTGAATGATGGCCTTTGTATGCTTTAATGTAATTATTATTTTTACTCAAGTTTTTGTCAATTTTCATTTTATTTAACACTTTACAAAGTATTTATAATAATTAATCCAGTAAACTAAATTATAGCCAATATTTTTCTTTACGATCTTTTATCTCATGTATTTTTCTTAAAAAATAATTTTTTTATTATCAAACTATTGTCATTTAGAAATGCACCTCTTCCTAAAAGTGTGGGACATCTTTTTGTCAAAAAGCCAAAATCCCGAATGAGAAAAAGTACCGAAAAAATAACTTCCAGAAAATTAAAATTCTCAAAAAATGCAAATAGAAAACTACAGACAGACAAATAGGCAAGCAGATACATTTTTAAAAACATGTTTTATATTTAAACAGAAATTAAATAAGCGCGCGCTCGATCTCGTATTTTGATAAAATGATCAATAGTTTATCTTATGTCATGAACTTTCGACTTGAATCATTCAAATGTGGCTTAACTATACTTAGACTGATTCAAACGTCTCTCATTTTCTCAGTTCATCGTCATCTTAGCTATGTGAGTGCTATAATTGTGAACGAAAAGTTTTATAATTAATATTAATGATTAATTTTCGTCAATAAAAGACGTATAGAAGATAACATCTTTATCTATTATATACAATGACATTTTTAACATGTTCATGGATTGTAGATGCGATAATTTTCCTCATAACAATAATAGTTGGCGCCTATTTCTACATGACACGAATTTATCAATATTGGAAAAAACGTGGCGTTGTTCAAATTCCCCCAACACCATTTTTTGGAAATTTCTTAAAATGTTGCACATTAAAACTATCTCCTGGATACTTGTTTAAAAATTTTTACGAACAAAGTGAAAAATCGCCTTATGTCGGAATTTACATTTTTGATAAACCTTGCCTGCTTTTACGTGATCCTGAAATTATAAAAGAAATCCTCATAAAAGACTTCAATCTATTTTCTGACAAATATATGCGTTCGAGTGAAGATTTTAGCAACAATTGTATATTTTTAATTAGAAATCCTGGTTGGAAATATGTCAAGACAAGACTATCGAGTTTATTTACATCCAGCAAATTAAAAAACATGTTTGAATATTTGAAAGATGTGAGGAGAGACCTGGACAATTATATGGATTCTCTAATAGGATTAGAAGGCAAATATTTTTAAAAATTATTTACAAAAAATTTAATTTGTGTTTTGTTTTAAAGACACAATATTTCACCTTAACTTTCTGCAGGTTCTGTAAAGAGGATTAACGTAAAGGAACTCTGTGCAAAAATTACTACAGATATTGTTGGTCTCACTGTATTAGGTTTAAAATTAAATTGTCTGAAAGATCCAAAAGCTGAATTCCAAAGAATTGTGAAAAGAAAAATGACTGGAGTTTCGAATTGGAAACGAGCAGTGAAAGTTACTTCTATATCTTTGGTGCCTCAAATGACCTCTCTTTTTGATTTTCGATTTTTTGATAAAGATGACATCGAATTTTTCAAAAAACCATTTAGAGAATCTTTAGAGGGACGAGTAAAATTAGGAATAAAAAGGAACGATTTGATCGATTTACTAATCCAGCTTCGGGATGGACCTGAAACTAATAAAGAGCAAAACGATATCAGTATAAATATTTTTTATAAATAATATATTGAGAATGTAAATATGAAATAATTAAAAACTGTTTTTACAAAAGAATTATATTTTAGGATTCGATGAGGATAATTTATTATCTCAAGCAATGATTTTTTTCCTTGCTGGGTATGATTCCTCAGCCTTGACAATGTCTGCGGCTTTATACGAATTAGCTCGAAATCCGGATATTCAGATCAAACTAAGAAGAGAAATTAATGATGCTATTGACATTAATAATGAAGAAATAACATATGACATGGTAAGAATTATTTTTTTTTTACTTTCAGAAATACCTTATTCCAGAATTTTTATTTATTTATTGGTTTGGAAAATCTAAGCGCGAATTTTTATTGTTCTGGTATTTTTTCAGGTAACAAATCTTCCGTATCTGGACATGGTTGTTGCAGAAACATTAAGAATGTATCCAGCCCTGCCAATTATAGATCGAGTAGCTACAAAAGATTATAAAATTGAAGAAACTGGATTAATAATAGAAAAAGGAACCCCAATATTGATTCCAATGCTTGGATTACATTATGATCCAAAGTATTTCACAAACCCGAATGTTTTCGATCCGGAACATTTTTCAGATTTCAATAAATCGAAGAGGAATCCTTATGTTTATATGCCTTTCGGAATTGGTCCACGAAGTTGCATTGGTAAACATTTTTTTTATTTTTGGAACTTCAGCTACAAAAAAAAAAACTATTTTTTCTATTTCAGGAATGCGTCAAGGACTCTTGCAAACAAAACTCGGTATAGCTCACATAATTTCAAGATTCGAGGTGACTCTTTCAAAAGATTCTTCAATAGAAATTGATCCAAAAGGATATTTCACGTTATTTAAAGATCTGTTTTTAAATATGAGGAAAGTTGAAATAAATATTAATTAATTTATTTATATTCTGTTCTATATTATATTTGTAAAAATCCTGTCTTTGATTTTTACCTTAAAAGGAATATTGATTTCAGTGTTGTGTCCACCATTCATAAATTACAAAATAAAGTCCTCAAACTGGAAATAATTATAAATTGTTGTAGTCTTCATAATTTTGTCCATAATCGTCATAAGTATCATCAAATTCTTCCTCGTCGTCAGGCTTAGGGCATTTACTACATCTGGACTCGTTTAAACCATAATTATAACAATTTTGTCCCATACACTCACAGCATCCGTCATGAAACCATCTTAAACTTGTGGCGCCCATGCCCGAACAGAAAGTCTTGCATCTGTTTAAGGAAGTGCATTTTGAAATATATGCCACTGTGCAGTTATTGGAATTTGTTTTTGGCATCATTAGACTTTGCACATTGTTGTCTTCTTTTTCTTTAAAAGAAAAAAAATGATTAACGAACTTAAAGAAATTCAGATTTAAATGTACATATAATATATAAATAACAGAAAAAATTTACTAAAACATTTCCCACTATAAAAAATACTACTTTATATAATATCTTATAACACAATTTTTTTTATATTAGAACAAATTTATTAAAGGCTATTAGAAATTCACTTCCTTATCCTCTTTACTTTAAGGCATTTCATAAAGATTTAAACTCTCTAACTTTTAGAGGTTCTAAGTGATTTTAGGTAATTAAAAGGAATTTTGAAGAGACTATAAGGGATTGAATAAAATTTGAAGTAATTTTAATGAAATTCAAAGGATAAAAAGACTGCAAAGGATTTTATAAAATTTTAAGAAATAGCAAGAAATTTTGATTGATTTCAGAATACCTACAAAAGATTTAAAGGATTTTAAGGGATATCATTTGATTTTATGAAATTCCAAGGGATTTCGACGAAGTTCAAGGGTTTTAAATACATTTTATGTAATTTTAAGGAATTTCATTCAACTTTATATATTGGTATACTCACCCAAGAAATGTTCCATCTGGTTGCTTTCTAAGTTTGTTGGTAATGAGATGAGAGAATTTTGAAAAGTAAAACTTGTCCATCGTTCTTCTGTATCTGGATCAGCTGTAAGAGCCTGAAAAAGTTGGGGTACCGGTATCAGTAAATCCTCTACAGAAGATAATTTATTTAGAAGAGTGTGCGATTGATTAAACGTTGGACAAAGACCTGTAACAATTTAAAAAAATTAATTAGATATGAATTATATACTATCGATCAGAATTGTGAGTTCACCTGTTTGACGATGATCGTTTAACATCTCTTAAATTTAATTACATTAAAGATTATATTTTTTCTTTCAATTAAGTTGAAAACTATTAAAGTTTTGCTTAAAATGAATCCAGGACGAAGTCATTTTGTCAATTCTTAAGAAAGATATTGCAAAAAACGTCAAATCTCAATGTTTATAAAAATATTAATAATTTTTCAAATAATGAACTTCTTTTTATTTCTTAGACACATTTTAAAGATAAATTTCTATAGAATCTAACATACTTATTGGTATATTTTTACAATTATTACCCTGCATTGTGTAAGGACTTAAAGGTGGTGAGAAAAATTTGGATATTATTGAATATTTTTCATATTAAGAAAAATATTTTAATGAAATATAAGAAATAAATAATCCTCAATTTTCTGCAAAAATACATTAAAATTTAAATTCACTTGAATTTTATTATTATTTTCCCACTGATTAGGTGATATTGTCCCTTTCACGTATTTTAAATACAAATTTAAGCCCTTGTACATTGTAGAGAAGTAATTGAAAAATTATTCCGACAAGTCTATCTGATTCTATAGGAATTTACATTTAAAATGAACCAAGAAATTTAAAAAATGTTCATTACTTTGAAAGTTATTGATATTTTTATCAAACATTGATATTTGACATTTTTTTACAATATTTTCTTAAAAAATTGACAAAGTGACTTCATCCTGGCCCCATTTTAAGCGGCATTTTGATAGCTTTTAGCTGATGTAAAAGCAAAAATGTAACTCAAAAATTTCTTAATAAATTTTTATTCTATGGAATTGTTAGTTACCAAAGCAGGAACAGCATTCGATGTAAAGATCACGTAAACAAGCATAGCATGTCTTACAGCAGCTGCAAGTTTTTACATCACATTTACACACTCCTTTCAGCATGCATTCAGTAACTACACTTCCACAAACTGCTTCATTACATGCCTCTGTCCAAGTTGCAATGTTCAATAAAATCACTGATATTGTTCTAAAAATGATTAGTCCTCGAATCCAGATCATTGTCTCCTAAAAAATTGAAACACAAATTAATTAAAACACTATTTACTATTATTATTATTATTAATATTATTATAAATATTATTCGATATTTACTTTTTCAAAAATCACTATCAAATTTAAAATATGTAAGGAGGAAAACGACCAAAACTGAAGAAAATAGTGCTTAAGACAAGTTGCTTGCTCTGCAATTGGGAACGAACTGTAGCGATGAAATTATTAGTAAAGACAGGTAAGTCTAAGACTAAGGACTAAGCGACTAAGTAGCTTCTTCTACCTGCTAACAAGAATTGGACCCTTCGAGTGACTCAAAATCCGTCATTAGGTTGAGAAAACAAAAGGGAGGTTCTGGAATTTCCGGGGTACCTGTGGGTACCTTCCTACTTGCTTCTACGACTTTCCCGAAACTAATTTATTTCAAATAACAACAGTAATATGAGGCCATATTTTTGCCGAGAAAATAATTTTCCAAAATTCAAATTCACGAAAAATGTAAATTCCTGAATAAAAATAATATTACATTTTTTGAAAAACAAAAAATATTTTTTTTTTTATTTTCATTAACAAACATTTTCGGTAATATTATTTTTATTCTGGAATTTGCATTATTCACGAATTTGAATTTTCGGTAGTTTTACTCAATTGAGATTTCAGATTTTTTCGACAAAAAGATGTATGTTTAAATAAAAAATTAGTGAAAAATAATAATTAATGTATCAGTTTTAAATTTTTTACTTAATTTTAATTTTAATTAATGTTATCTCTCAATTTACTGTATCTCTCAACATTAATAAACTCATGATTTAACTTATGTTCAATTCAAATTTTAGAAAACTACTAGTTTGCCTTTTTCCACAAACAAAAACAATCTCGCAAATTAAAAATGACATCCATATACTGACAAGCAGTCATTGTAACTTTTTTGGCTTGAATCAAAATTATATTGTGAACATTAAAAAATACTAAATTATCAAGTTATAAATTAAATTCAAGAAATATAAATTTATTTGCATCATGTCTAAAACAACAACCGAAACTATGGACGTGGGTAATTTAATTTGCGGCTTAAAAGCAGCAGTAACAGCTTTAGAATGGTTAGTCTTTTAATTTTAATAAATTAGACAATTATAAGTATCATAAACAATTATTAAAGCTCTATAATACAATAAATAATTATAAAAATAAAATATTCAATCGATTTTAATAAACTTTGTAGTCAGCACAAGATGGATGTAGAAAAAAAGCAAATCGACATGAAAAAACATCAAAGGCCAGCATGTCCACCAATGTATGTGATGATACCAGTCGAAGAAAATAATTCTAATTGTAACAAGAAACATAAAAAGAAACGCGACACCAAATCTAGTACACCTGGTGTCCCTAATCTAAAAGAAAAACCTAAACATAAACATCGAATAAAGGAACCCAAAAAAGAAGAAGTATTAACTTTAATATTTACTTTCATTTCTAAATTAATGGAACAAACATTTTTTTACTGAAAACCCATAATCCCGAATCTAAAGAAATACTGAAAAAATTATTCCCGAAAAATTTTATTTTTATTCGGTTTGATACTACTAATTTATTTAAAAAAAGAAATATTAATCAGAAATTCTTCTTTCAGGACGAATGTGCTTTCATAAATCCAGAAATAAGAGCAGGAGTTTTATATACAAGATGTGATTGTCTTTTCAGAAATGGTCTTCAAGACGAATGTCCTTTAACTCTATGTCAAGGACAACCTGATTGTTTAGTAAAACCTTGGGCAGAATGTCCACCAGGAAAATATTATCGTAATCGACATCCTGACATTTATTCTTCACCCCCGAATCCAAATGCCTTGACCTTATAATAATTTCTGAATACAGATCAAAAATATCTTTAAAAGCAGGAAATAGAAACTATGTATATATACATATAATTATCAACTTCAGTAAGGATTTTCGCAGCCAGTTGAATAGTTAAAAGCAAAACAAAGAAGTATTATAAAAATAGAATAATAAACAAAAATAATCCTACCATATTCTGTAAATCTGTATACAAATGAATAGAAAAAAAATAACGAACTATTTTAAACAAAGAATCGAACTCTTTCATTAAATTTACAATCTAAATCACAATGCAAATTATTCTCTTTATTTTAAAAATAATAATTATTATTAAATTAATTATTAATTATATTCTTAGTATAAAAGAATTTTTCAAAATTATTTTCCAACATTGAATCCTTTCATTAATAGTGAATTCATTTTTTTAATTATGTACTGAACTTTTCTGTTTCCTTGGAAACAGCATTTAAAAAAAATGAAGAAAGATAATCAGTCATAAAAATCCAGTCACTGAAAGTTCATCTTTCAGCTTTTGGCGATATTTTTGCCAAAAGTCAATGCCTTTTGGAGAATATAAATTAAAATTTAATGTGTGAATAATAAAAATTTTCCATGTGAGCAGTGAAAAATAAAAAAAATCATTTTCTAAATTTTTGTATTCAAGAGTGAAATTTTCTTCAATTTTCATTCAATTATGCCTTGCGATGGGAAAAATGCGAACTGTGATCGAAGACGAGAACTTCTGGCTCAATTAAAATGCCTAGTCAGTTCTATGGATAGAAAGTACGTATTTATAATATAATTCTATGAATCCAACATTTTTTTCTTGATTCAGAAAATTTGATAGTGACATTAATTTTTATCTAAATATATTTATTTAATTTTCAGAAAACCATGCGAATGGGATGAACCACCGTGTCCACCACCAACTTGTTGTCCTGTCGCTCCCCAGGAAGATAATTCACCCTGTTGTGTAAGAATCCCAATTTTATCACAAACTATTCCTAAATTTGAAAAACTTGTGTTCAAATTTCATTAATGAAAATTTCCGGTAATATTGTTTTTATTCAGGAATTTGAAATTTAAAGAATCTGAATTTTTGAGAATAATTTTTTCGGTATTTTTTCTCATACAAGATTTTAGCTTTCTTTTTTTCAAAAAGATATTGTCCCTAATTGAATTTGCTGTAATAAATAAATTCAGAAAGGATAATTTAGGATTTTATAACTCTGAGATTCTAGCTGCCTAAAACTGAAAAAAAGAGACAAGATATTCGTAATTTAATAATTGCAATATTTGTAATTTTTCTTTTTCCACAGAGTCCAGTGAAGGCATGCAAAAGTTTCGAGCTAAGAAGCAGTTTAATGTGGAGATGTGAATGCATAAGAAGAAATGGCTTACAAGATAGATGCATGATGATGGACTGCATGGGCCGTCCAGAGTGCATGACGAAATTATATCCAGTTTGTGGACCAGGAAAATCAACTTTGTTGAAGCTCACGGACCTTGGAGATGCAGAAGTGGCCTTGAAAAAGTTTTACTGTGCAGACAAAGCAAGAGAAGCAGCTTTGGCTAGTTATTGTCGACTCAAGTGTGGATCTGCATGTTCTGCACCTCCACCTTGTTGTCCTCAACCTCCTTGTTGTCCTCCACCACCTTGTCCTCCACCTCCTTGTTGCCCACCTCCTCCTTCTTGTTGCCCACCTCCTCCTCCTCCTTGTTGCTCTCCTCCTCCTCCTAGTTGTCCTTCACAAAAGCAAGCTTTCATGATCTGCTGTCCACCTCCATGTCCACCACCTCGTCCACCTCCTTACATGCCCTGCTGTCCAATGCCTAATCCTCCTCCTCCATGTCCAGTCTGTTAAATAAAAATACTTTTAGAACTCTAATTCAGTAGAAAAGTGTTGTATATGTATAAAAATTTGTATATACTGTACGTCTATAATAATAAAAAAATAGACAACAAGATACAGATTTACATTTAATTTAATCAACAGATTTAATTTCAGAAAAAGAGATTGAAGTTCTTTGTTCTAAAATGGGAAGATATTCCAATCAATAATTATTATTCACTAGCATGCGGAATTTTAAAGACTTTTAAGAGATTCCAAGAGATATCACGAAATTTATAGATATTTCAAGGAACTTGAACGGAGTTAACATTATTTTGAAGGATATTAAGTATTTTTAAGCGATTTCAAGAGATGTAAAGAAATTTTCAATAATTATGGGGTTACACCACTGTGAAATTTTCAAAAAATCGAATTTTTTTTTTTTTGCTTTAAACATGCTTTAAGTCTTCTAGA
>JAUEJJ010000047.1:12404118-12419583 GCA_032164275.1 Synergus coniferae | reverse complement strand
ATTTACTTCCCTTGTATAAAAAAAAAATTATCAAAAAATCCCTTTTTTTTACGCTGTCACAGTGGTGTAACCCCTTATAACGTAGAAAACAACTCGTTCAGTTTGGCAATCTATAAAAACTAAAGACAGTTCATCTTAAAATCTGCAAAGAAAAACTTTTCAATTAACCTTTTACATAATTTTAAAAAACTCTTTCTTGCTTAAAATTCGATTTTCAAATACTTTCACTCGATACTCTAAATTCCCCTCCCTTTAAAAATCTCAAATAAACAAAAGAAAGACAAAAACAAAATTCTTTGATTCAGATTCAGTTTGGATTCCATGATGTTGAGATTGACATCCTTATAAATTCTCAAGTATTTAAAGCTGAAAAACTTGAAAAATCATCTAAAAATCTTAAAACCTACTGGAAAAATCAAACTCGAACTAAAATGTCTTGCGGGTCATCAAATCAAGAATTTTCAAGTTCCTCTTGTCAAAAATCATGCCCACCTTGTCCTCCGTGCGTATCCTCCTTAACGTGTCCTCCACCTTCAACATGCCCTCCTTGTACAATTACAATTTGTACTCCACCAGTGTCGATCGGACCTTGTCCACCAAAATGTGTTTCTCATTCTCAAACATCATCTCCAAATCCGTCTTTTTGTCTCACGAGGGTAACAACTCTTCCTCTAAGCTGGACAACTCCTTTTTAATTTTTTGAATTTCCAGGGAAATAATGTCTTCTTCAGGTTCGTCCGGTCGGCACAGGTTACTTTTCAATTTCTTTTTATTCGTTTTTTATTTTAATTAAAACTGATATCAACCTTTTATTTCGGTCCCATTTTTTCTAAAAATGAAGATAATTATTAAAATAAAAATGTTTTAAACATTAATTCTTTTTACAGATGTATAGTCACCTTACTTCCAAGACCAGAAACTCCACCTGCACAATATATTCCTAAGAAACCTTGTTGCCGACCAGGTTGTTTTCATAAACCACGTCCTCTTTGCTGTAAATATCTTTACTGGCGGTTACCTTGCAAAGCTCACTGCTTCGAAGTTTGGTAACTTTCAAAACATCCAGAAAAACTATTTTTCTAAGCTCTAATCTTTAATCATTATAATAATGTAATATTATAATAATGGATTTGACATTAAATAGTTAGAAAAATATGTACATTTTTATTTAACATAATCACAGGATAAATAGAAATTAAACATTTGATTGCACTGATAGAAGACTTGATCAAGAAAGACTTTTTGACATAAAAATTCGCTTTACGTCTTTAAAAAAATAAATCAGATGTCCTGCATCTTCATGATTATGTTTCTGTAACATTTTATAAATTAAATTATTTTGTGTATCTATATAAAAATATAAATTTTGAATCTAAATTTAAGACGGCAGGAATTTGTACAAGTTAGTTCCCTTTTTGAGGAGGAACCCTTTTTCGTTGAGTTGATCGATGAATGCTCTCATATCATCTATTGCGATTCCACCAGTTTCTGCTATTTCTTCTAATTCACTCGACGTGAAGAGCTGCTTTTCCGACATTCTTTCTCGTTTTAAAAGATTTATAAAGGCCACAATCTGTGAAAATTCGAAAATTATAGTTTGAAAATTAATTTTTTTAAATTCTATTATCATTCAACAAACGCAATCATCGCAGTACCTGTTGCCAATAAAAAAGGTGAATAGGTGAATTTTTTAATAAAAATATATGAGAAATAGGTAACAAAAAATGTAACCAAATATAAACCAAAAAAGCGTAAATATTAGAGGCTAGAATGAAAAAAAATTGTCTGCCAATTCAAGTTAATAAAATTAAAATTAAGAATTCAAATAGAAATTTAGAATTTTTCTTAACGTAAACAATATAAACTCTATCTTAAAATTTCTCAGAAAACCATGAAAAAAATTAAACAAATCCTTCTCTAAAAGAAAATATTTAATAATATAAATTTCAAAGGAATTTAACAGAATTCAAAAGAACGGTAAATATTTCAAAAGAGTTCGAGGTATGTAAATTGTCAAGAAATTAAAATTATTTGATTAAAAGAAAAACATTTTACCAGTCACTCTAATGGACATTGATGAGTGATCTGTTCCACAACAGCTACCTGAAAACCTTCCCCTTTTAGTGTGTTTTCCCTTCTAGAAAGTTTTCAGGTAGCTGTTGCGGAAAAGCAGATCATTCACTCTGATATATAAATATTTACCTTATTTTTCGTTGGTTTGCCACCAGCAGATGAAATATTAGCATTAAAGACTGACATCTTATCATTAGGAATATTGATTATCGTTTCCTTCATAATTTCTACAACCTCCAAAGCATCAAGTTCCGTTGCCACTTCACGCAATTCTACCTTAGCTCTTGCCTTTAAAAAAAGATTATATTTATGAAATATCTTCTGCCAAGTTAAAAAAATCATTAACATTAAAAAAAAAAACGTTAGGATCCCCTTATAATTATTTACCGCAGTTAATCTAATCAGAGCTTCTAGTTGCCGATTAAAAATTGGAACATTCACCACATTTGTTTGCTTTTTTCGCAGCTCTAGATAAAATGTTTGTAAAACTTTAGTCGCTGCTTCCGATAACTTTGGTCTCACATATTGCCGAGCGTAAGCAATATATTTCCGAAAAATAGAATGAGGTATCACTTTTGGATTATCTTTCATGTAATCAACTAGCGTCTCTCTACAATTAAATTTTTAGAAACTTTAGAACATGAAGAACACGTGGAGAAATAAAATTAAAAACAATGAGACAATTAAAAGATTTGTTACTTCAGAGTGTCGAAAGTGTTGACTGTTTTTCTATAAGAGTTGATTGAAGTGTTCCTACTCTCATTATGATTTCTTGTATTTCTGTGTATTGCCATCACATGATGCATTATATGAGCATCTCGTTCCTGTTTTCAAAAAAAGTGATGAATGTTTAATGAACCAATCTTAAATAAAAATGTATGTAAAATAACATGAAGATAATATACCTTATTAGGACTATCGAGGAGGAGAAAAACAAGATCAAATCTAGATAGAAGAGGTTGGCTGAGATTTAAATTTTCACGAACTGATTTACATTTATTGTATTGTCCTCCTATCGGATTTGCAGCTGCGAGTATTGAAGTTCTAGCAGGAAGAGACCAAATTACTCCGGATTTTGCTATACTGACACACTGTTGTTCCATCGCTTCCAATAAAGCCTGTATCATATTAAGATAAACATTAATAATATCTGATAATATTATGAGTATTATTATTAGTTACACTACCGGCAAGAATTGTGAGCCAAAGATTACATTTTTTCTTTTAAATAAGTTAAAAGTTAAAATTCAGCTGAAAATGGGCTCAGAACAAAGTCATTTTGTCAATTTTTTAAGAAGATATTGCAAAAAAAAAAAACCTCAAATATTAATATTTTATAAAAAAATCAATAACTTTCGAAAGCTGTTTACTTATTTAAAGGAAAAAATGTAATTTTTGATGTTATTAAATGAACTCACAATTTTGGTCGGTAGTGTACAAACATTTTTAAATAATATTAGTTTTAACCTGATATTGATTCGTCATTTTATCAAATTCATCAATAACGCAAACTCCTCTGTCCGCCAGAACCAAAGCTCCAGGTTCCAGCATGTAATCGTTCGTTCCAGGTTCCTTTATCAGTGTGACTGTTAACCCTGATGATGTGCTTGCATTTCCACAAATATAAACACCTATAAAGTATAATTATCACATAAAATAACAGTTTTTCCGGCTTTTAATGTGGGAATATTGCATCTATTAATTTAAAAAAATTTGCAAACCTCTGGGAGCAAGGCGGGAACAAGCGAGTAACATTTGAGATTTCCCAAGACCTGGATCGCCCACTATTAAAACATGAATATCTTCTCGTATCTCAGAACTCACTGCGTTTCCACCAAATAAACTTAGCAACAATCCTGATTTAATCAGTTCAAGTCCATAAATATTAGGGCATAATGAATGCACTAGAAGTGCAAAAATATTCGGACTACTATGAATTTCCTAGAAATTGATTGATTTTTTTATGAATTCTTAAAAACTATTTTAATTATTTCAATAATATTTAGTTTTAGTAATTACATTGATAGCCACGTAATCAGAGTAATTTAAGTCTATCATCATCATCCCCTTAGTTTTAGAGTTCGTTTTGTTGCTCGTTATCGAAACAGCCTCTATGTGTAAATTAAATTTAGGATCTGCTTCCTTTTTAGATTTTGCTGAGTCAGTTTCTGGAGCCTGAAAAGAATGAACTTTGTTAGTATTTTTAAATTCTGTTTATTAAAAACTTATAAATACTTAATTGTAATTAGATATTATTATATATTGAGGACCTACTTTAATAATTCCTGTTACTACCACATCTGCACCAGGCATACACGTATCTACCAGATCATCAATAAGTTCTACGTCAATCATTCGAAGAGTCCCACCTCTATCCTCCTGAAAAGCAAATTACCAAACATTCTAGAAACTGAACTTTCATTCTCTGATTATAGTGAACCATGGTGGCAATTCGGCGGACGATTTCAAACTCCTGGTCATTTCCCTATTTTCCCCGGGAAAACGCAGATTTATTTTAATGCAAAACGTTTTTTTATAATATTATAGAAAAAATAAAAATATTGTCTCTCATATAGAACATAGATATAATTATTAAAAGAATGAAAACTTGAACTTTATTGCGATCGGAAGTAAAGTTCTGAACGTTAACGTGAACACTTGAAGATTGATTTTTAGTTTTCAAATTATACAAACTTACTTGATTATCACCCAAATGTTCCTGCAATCTGATCCTTTGAAACGCAACCGATGATACGTATGGAGATTCATATTCCGGTTCGAATTTCATTGCTCCACAGGAACCACATTTTTTAGGCAATGTGTAATTTCCGCCTGACTGTTTTAGTACAGTTTTCAATTTGCATTTTAAACAAGAAAATACTAACCATTGCGCCAATTGCGTGGATCTACCAACTCTCATCACACAACCTCTTGTAGTAATCAATTGTCCTAAAAAGTTCAACAACTCCATTTTATAAAATTATCTGTTATAGTAATTGATGTATTCAGGATTATCAAAAATAGTACCGTAGTAATTTATTCGGAGATCTTTTAACGGAACGATAGGTAAATAATTGAGTACACGAACTCTAATCATAGGTACATCCAGATCACTGTCATTGTCTCTTAACTTATTCACAATTGTCTAGAAAAATAATTTCAGAATTAATTTCAATTTTAGATTAAAGAAATTAAAAAATTGTGATATAAGAGTGATTATTGATAAAAATAAGATAGATAATTTAAAAAAATTAAAACCTGATGAACTGCCAAACCGACGCAACTGAGAGTATGTGACGGATTATTTTTCAAATCATTGTTGAAATCTGACCAATTGTCAAAAAAAACTTGACTTTCGTGGATTTTATTTACATCGAGATTAAAAGGTCCTCCCACACTCAAGTGCACTTGTGAAATCAATTCCTGATTCTCCTCCAGGAATCTCTCCATGATCTTAATCTTTTTAACGGTTTCGGAGTTCTTTTGGTACTCTGAAATATTAAATTGAAATTGAAGTAATTTCCAGACTTTCTTCAGGCTGAAATTATTTCATATCATGTAGTTTCCAAACCGATATAAGATATTATACATTTTCTTTTTAATTCTTGAACCTGTCGAGTCTGCATGATTTGAAATGAATTCGCATTAAATATTTTTTTCATCTGAGTTAATAAGATATATTTCTAATTTCGTATTTCGTGCTTTCACCTTCATTATCAAAATAAAAATCCCAACCAACGTAGGGATTATCTCGTTTTCGCTTTTTCTTAGATTGTTGTGGTTCCTGTTCATCCCCAGTTTCTTCTATCGCTTCATTTTGTACTTGTACTTCGTTCTCTTCTGAAATAAATAATGGAACAGATTCAATCTAATTCCTCATATTCTGGTAAATTCAAACGTCTCTAAATTTATTTATGGGATTCTGAACATATTGTTAGGTACTTTATATTTAGCGGCTACTTTTCACCTACTTCCGAATTACATTAGAAATCATGGTAAAATTACACTGATATATAATCAAAATTTACATTAATTCTTGGCGAAATTTACAAGTTTTTTTGTTATATTTCCCCTAAAAATCACTGGTATTTATATCACCGATTTTTAGTGTAAAATTGTAAATTTACAGAGAATTTTATTTTACAGTGAATGTAAAGTATTGCACAATTTTGTGCAGAAACACATAACCCTGAAACAACAGTGAAATGGGGATAATCACTAACAAAATATATTTTTAAATTAAAAAAACTTTAGCAACTTACCATTGTTACGATGAGTCTTACTTTTTTTCCTAGGATTTTCTTCCTGTTCTGAATTATTTTCACCACTAGTAGACTTTTTCTTTCGCTTCATGTACTTCCATTTGTTGTTGTACCGATTATAGCCTCCACTACTCATACCGATACCAAATAAATTCCAAAACTCGCTTTAATTGATCTGTAAGGATTTAAAAACTCCAAATAAAATAAAATTTCACTTACTCATTAAATGAAAATAATACAATTTTTGTAAATTAAACCAATTTCGAGCGGATTCTGTCCGCGACAATATTGTTTGTTTTCCTTTTAAAATACATATATACTTATTGCCTGCTAGTGCTGCCAGAAGGGTCGCATCGTGGGTCGCATCCGTAAACGCTTTTACCATCGAGTTCACAACTAGATTCCTACAGTAATCCAGCAGATGGCACCACCCTCCATTTTTCTAACTTAAGGGCATGAGTTACCATATGAGCAAATTTAAATAACTCGAGTTTCTTCCAAAAATGTTTACTTTTTCAAAAAAATAATATTATACAGACGTCCATGTTCAAGTTCTTCACGTCTGTGCACTATTATGTTTTTTGAAAAAGTAAAAATTGTGGAAAAAAAACCCTGGTTATCTAAACTTACTCATATGGTAAGAACACATGCACTAAAAATCTACACTTGCTAACCTGTCTATTCGTGTTCCGGCGTGTTCCGGCGTTTCGTATTGTTTCGCATTTTTCCGTACTTTTCGCCAACAGTTTTAATGTTTATACCTATCTTAGGTTAATAAAGTGCAAAAAAAGTCGTTTACTTTTATAGGAAAAATTACGGAAAGTAGTGTTTAAAAATATGTACTGAAACAATCAAATTCGGCTTTTTTTTCATTGTTCCTTCTTCCTTCCAAAAACAATCGATAGCCAAGAAGCTAAATCCTTAATGATGTTTTTTTTCCTTCTTTATTGCCGGTTTTTGTGAAAAGTGTTAACGGAAATGTTCAGAAGATCTTAAATGTATTGTTTACCGATGCCGGGATGTCGAAGCAACTCGTCGAAGGCTTATTTCTCGTTCTGGCACTCCCGAAAAGGTAAGCCGGTTCTTTTATTTTCTCATCTGATGTTTTGCTCTTCCTAGACGAGACGGTTTATGAATTCCGATGAAATTTTCTTGTGTATATTCACGCACGTGAAGCACACGTGTCTCCTTGTTTGGACACATGTGTTCGTGGAATATTAATAACCTTTAATGCTAATTACATCGACGATCATTAAGGGCGACGGGACTCGAAAAAAGTATTATAAAAACCTTTGCCCATCCTTTATAGGTATAATGTAAAATCAATAACAAGAGATGATGGAAATTATTTCAGAATGTTTCTTTCAAGTGGATCTAAACACTTAACATAATGAAATCAATCCCTGAAAGAAAAGGATTTACTAAAATTTAATACATAAGGAAGATGATCTTATTTCGGTCATCACACAGGATGGTGCACCTATGCTCCTTTTTGAATTCGAATAATAATCTGAATAAGCTATTTTCCACTTGAATGCTGAAGTATCTCTCAAGATAAATTACGTTACAATTATTAAGACTTGAATCAAACTTTATAAAGTGATATCAACAAGTCAAACATTCAACTATTTAATAAAGAATTTCTAAATTAGTGGGGTGGGTCAGGAATGCTAAATGTTATTTCTTCATGTTTAGATCAAAGACATTTGATTAATCTGATTAAATATTGACTGACTAAGACAACAACTTTTCAGCATTATAAACTTATCACTAAAATCTTCGACCTTGGCAAAAATGAATAGATTAGAAATCACTCACTTGTTCTTTTTTCTCTAATCTCTACAATCATTCTAATTGATATTAAATTCAGAAATTGGAAGTCATGAAGTAGATTCAATTTCTTTGAACTGGCTGAAACTAGTAGTATATCATTAAGATGAAAAAAGTTGTCCTTATTCGTTCATATAATTTATTCAGAGTTGAATACCTTCTTCTGCACAAATAAATAACCTTGCAAGTATCAGCAGTTCTCATAACAAGAATCAGTCGCAAAAGCATTTTAGGAACGATTTGATGATTTTACGAAGGACGACTTGTTTTCCTCTCTCGGGAATTTTTCGCTTCTTACACAACATTAGAATCAACAGAATTTGTTTTTTATAATACATAAATATGGAAACTCTAAATCCATTTTTAGTGGACGTAAATTTCCTTGTTCAACTAAAGAATTATTTTGATTAATCTTAAATATAAATGAAATAACTGATTTGTATCAGTCATTACTCATTAGTCTTAATTTTATTAACTTGCCTTCGCATTTTTAAAACGAGAACTCAAATTCCAGTTTTTCAAGCGACTGATCCTAATTTTATTCAGATTATGCATTTTATTTTAATTATTATTTCTAGTCATATCATGGTTTATGTATAACTGTTCCGACTTATCTTTTCAAGAGCTGAGAGTCACTGCCTTTGATGTGCCGCGAGCTTCGTTAAGTTTTTATTAACAGTATAAATAAAATCATGAAAAAAAATTGAAAAATACCTCCAAGGTATTTTGAAGACATAATTTCAAGCGATATATTTACACATGCACATGCCATTACTAATTATTCTGCGCTTTACGATTATTTTTATAGCTTGTACAAATTAAAAATAACACCTTCAAAGACTCTTCCTGAAAGCTGCTTATGATATTTTATAAATTATCCTTTATTCAATATTTATTAATTATAAATTATTTAGCAAGCAGTTAATTAAGTTACAGAGCCAGTACTTAAAGATGAAAGTTTACTTCTCTTATGTATTTAATATTTGCGTTTCAAGGAACAGAAGCTTGATTAGGATCGAATTATTAAAAATTGACTATTAAAGTATATAATGGTGAAAATCAATAAAATTAACTTTAATTTCAAGTTTTAGGTCCGGCCTTTAAATATAATCAAACTGATTATATTTAACTGATGAGCTCATATTTTACGTGAAAAGATAAGGATTTTAGATTCTGATAACTTTTTATTTAAAGTAAAAGATTATTACTTTGAACTATTTGAATCTTAAAATGTATGACTTTTTAAAATTTATAATCATATTCAAAATGTTGATACTTTTTTTTCTTATTTTTAGGGCACCTAGAGAACTTGGAAAAATTAATATTTGCCAGAATTGTTTCCAATTAAAGGAAATGAATTTTAATGGTTTGAATGCAGATTCTAATTTGAAGGTATTTAAAAAATTGTATCGTGGAACTGCCTCCTGCTGTGTGAAGAAGTTCTTTCATCATGAGAGAAAAGAGGGTATAAATAACGATCGCAGCACTTCTTCTTGTGACGAAAGAGCACTTTCTCCCTTCGCCATAAGTGAGTAGAGGGTGACGGAGGGTGTAAGTAAATAATAACGCGATTGAAGCTCTCTTAGAAAGAATCCTCTGCCAGGGTGCTATTTCCATAGTTGTCAACGCCCAAATTCTCTCGTGAATCTACTTCTTCATTCCAATTTAAACTAATCTTCATACGAAAAAATAATTTTAAAATTAATCAAGGTAAAGAATTTATTTATTATATGAACATTTTTTTAAATTTCATCTAAAATTACCGAGTTATTACGAAAAAAGCAATAATGACAAACACACACATATTTTTTAAAAACCTGATTTTCGGACTCCTGAGGTCGACTTACATATGTTGAGAAATGTCGAAAAATTGAAATCAAACACTGTCGGTGATACAAAGCTTCCTCTATGAGGAAACAATAAAATTGAAATAAATTTGAGACACTAACTGTAATTGAATAAGAATGATTGATATCACAATTCAGCCACGTATGTGGCAATGTGCCGGAAATGACGTTGAGTTTCAAATAAGGCGATATACTATAGTATTCGACACCTCTTCGCTTGTGTAAAGTACTTCGAAGCAATACAAATTTATTTCAGTCAATTCATATTCCTCTCCCAACTCAAATAACGCTTCATTGAATATGAATTCTAAATATGGCAGAATCTATTAAAAGCGTTTCATAGTTCATTATGGAATTCAATATTTATTCTAGGACTGACCCGATATTTCATATAAGGAAAATTGTTTGGATATTAAATTTTCATCCTCATCATCATGATCTGAAGTGATTTTAAAGTTTGTCGTAGTTTCAAAAAATTTCAAGTGGTATTATGTGAAATTTAAAAAAAATTTCAATAGCAATATTATTGAAAATTTGTTCGCATTTCGAATACATTTCTGTCAGTGAAATTTGTCCGAAATTCAGGAAAATTGAAAAATTAAATCTTGTGGCTACCCTGTAATCTCTTTTTTCTCTCCACAGCATAGATCTGTGGAATTGCTCTTAAAAAATACATTTTTTCCGGACCACCCTAGTCGCTAACCTGCAGGAAAACCCACGTGCCAAATCAGATTTGGTGTGGTTTGAAAGCTACATTTCCGGAAGTTGGACGTCACTGGTCCGGGTCGCATCGAAATTCCAAATGTCGCACCGAAAATTGATCGATTTGGCAGAGGATAGGACAGGACAGGACGATTCCGGGGGTGTAAGCGTGAGGAATCGAGTGTTGAATTCACACCAGCTCACATAGTATCGTGCTTTTTGATGTGGGTGGGCAAGTGGGCAAACGGGCGAGAGGCGAAAATAGAGAGGGGAATATGAAGAGAGAACAAGATAGAGAGAAAGCGAGAGAGAGATAGAAATAAAAGGATAAAATGACTCGTCATTCTGTCGCGCTCGCTCTAGCGTGTTGTGTTGCCAGTTTGCCACTCCCTCACGGCCTGCATCAACTTTGCTATTAATAAATAACGTTGCGGCCCGCATTACAACTAAAGCTTGTAGTTCCGCTCTGAATCCATTCTTATTCTCGAATTCTCGCATGAGCAAGAAACTGATCCCCAAGTAACGAAAGCTTCGCTGAAAGGAAACAGAAAAAAAAGTAGAAAAAAGAAGAAAAGTTTGTCTACTTCTATTCTCTAATGTTTTCTGTAAAGTCTAAAAAACTTCAATGCACCGCAGCGAGAGTTTATAACGAAACACTGGCTCGGTTTCATGAAACTTAGAGGGTTGAAGGCGGAGTCCTGAATAAAAAGAGAACAATTGAAACTGCAATGCAAATTGTGAAGTAAAGGGACGCAGAGAATAGCTTAGGGAACACTGGATGAGCTTTTTATACACCTGTTAGTTTTGATTCAAATCGTGCTTGAGAGGCTGCCATTTAAAGCAGAAAGGAGTATTTGGAAGAATATGTACTGGAAGAATTTCAAATTTCCCATTTACGAAAAATATATAATCTCCATTACACTTTTATAGTAAAATTTTCTATCGATATTATATAATTAAATATTTAATTTAATTCAGCAGAGTCCCATTTACCTTCTAAGTAACCAGAAGCACAAGAAAATCAGGAATTATTAAATTTGTATTCATACCGTTGTCTGCAATTTCTAATCAATTTTGAAATATTTGACTCCTCTTTATGGAAACTTGGAATTAATGGAAGTAATTAATTGTCCGTGAGATCAGTAGACTTAGTTTCTTATTCTCGTAATTAGTTAATTTAATTAATGGCATCCACTCTAATTGCCCATAATTGGAAGTCGAAGAATTTGCAACATTTGTAGAGTAACTTGGGTGAAGCCATAAGGCTAAATTAAAAGTAAAGAAATAAAAGGGAAGCGAGAGAACCAAACCAAAGATGGTCAGGGTATATGTTCCTCTTTAGGATATACCGACAAATTCAAACAGATATCTTCCCTGGGAAACCAATATTAGAAAGAAAAATTTTAATCAGTAATTTTAATGTCTTTCGAGAGATGCGATTTGTTTTTAATTGGACGTTTACTGTACATATAGGATAGGAGCTTAGGAATTTCATAATTTTATAACACTATACCGGTCAGAATTGTGAGTTCACCTATTTTTCGTTTATCGTTTCAGTTCTCTTAAATTTAATTACATCAAAGATTACATTTTTTCATTTATAAATAAGTAAAAATCTATCAAAATCCTACTTAAAATAATTAAATAAGCCAAGGACTTTTCAATTCTTTAAGAAGATATTGCAAAAAAAAACTCAAAAATCTTTTAAAGTTTCTATGAAATCCCTTGAAATACTTTTAAAATCCCCTGAAATTCTTTAAAATCCTTTAAAGTATTTTTAAATCACTGTTTGAAATATTATGTAACCATATCAATTTTTCACTTAAACTCAAGTCATATGCAAGTATATATTAAAGTTTTTTGGTTTTTTTTAGGTAGACAAGATACGAGTGGTTTATTAATCGAACTTGGGTGAGATTAGAAGCGAATTACCATGCAGATTATCAGAGATTACACAAAAAAATTTTGCGCCAGATTAAGTACGAGTTGTTAACCCCTAAAAAGATGAAGAGAATATGTATTCATAAAAGATAGAAATCCCAGCAGCTGTATCATCTAGAATTTTAAACCTTCAGTGGAATTTTCAAAAGGATGCACCAAAAATTGCGAAAATTCGGCTGTATATTAAGAAGATTGATTCGCTGGAATTTATTTTTGATTTTCAAGACTTGAGGATAAATTCAGATAGAACTTCAACGGAATCATTTGACATTATCTTTGAGCTGACTACCAAGTACCTGCAAAAAATATTTGAAAATGTGAGTTTAAATCTTAACCCTTTAAGGACAGCTCAGCTGAGCAACGTTCACTATTTTCGATTTTCTTGATTTTCATGTAACAAGCTTAGAATTCCGCAAAATAAATACGTGGACTAGATCAAAGTGGATCACTATATTCCACATCTCGTAAGGTGGTTTTAAGTTATGGTTTACTGATAAGAAACCAAAAAAATTATTGCAAAAATCGATGAAAAAATGATCATACGTTATTCCTGAATTTTTTACCAATTTTTATACAACAGTTTCTAGGCTTGGTCCTTACAGGGTTAAATGTATTTAAATTGTACGAAAGGGTAAAGGAGATTAGATATTATTATTAATTCCCCAAATTTTGTTTAGAACTCTGAAAAGTAAATTAAAATCTTTTAAATTTCAGAAAATGTTAAACCGCGCATTTATCACTCTTTGAATGCCAAGGAGATGATGAAAGATTAAAAGGAAGAGTGTCCACCAGATTACAAGAGTGGTCATTGTGGGCAACACTATTCAAATAGATAAAAAAAAAAAGGCCATTACAAAAAACTGAATGCCAGCAGCTCCATCATCAGCAATTTGAAATTCTCGGTATGTATCTTCAAAGGGTTGAGCCTAGACCGAAAAATTAGGAAAATTCGACAAAACGTTAGGGAAGGCTAAGAGAATAATAGTCGGCGGCGAAGATTAGAGAATTTCCGAATTATATCGTGAGTTGCTCGCTGCTCCGAAATACGATCGATTTGTTATGGAATGACCCCTCAACGAGTAGTGAGGGTCTCTTCGTCTCAGTCTCACTCGAACCTGGCTTGCTCTGGCTCTCCCTACGTCATTTTTGCTCTCTCTCTTCGGCATCTGCCTTCTCTAGCTCTTTTTCTCTCCCTCACTCGTCAACTCTACCGAGCTCTCTCACTCACACGACCCGGTGGAGGAAAGCAGACGAACGCTTTGTCGGCGCCCGCGGCTGAGATCAAAAGCGCCGACTGCTTCCTCTCCTCCGTCCCGTGAGCAGGCCGTGCCTCATCCTCTGGCCCCGTTCCCCAGCTCGCCACCAAACCGCAGAACGAGGGACCGGTAAAACCGACGCCAGGCTGCGAGCTCGTGGTAAAACTGTATTATAGCCTTCCTTATATCCAGCCCTACGGACAGCCCCCATATAGTAACATGGCTGTAGCACGCAATAAATATCATCCGCTTATCTTTATTGATTTCGATTTAATTATTGCTCCGTTATTCTATAATATAGCCAAAATTTTGCCTAGCAGAAATACTCTCGCGAAAATTCACCCTCGGTCTCTAGATTCAATCAACAGCTGCTGAAAGTCCCGAGAAATCGAATTAATCGGCACGGATGCTGGGCCGGAGCCAGGAGGTGATTTGCATAGGGCTCTTCGCTTCAGGGCGTCAATTCTTATTGAAATTCTGTTAGGAGGTAGAAACTAGAAAGAATCGAATAGGTCGAGACTTTTATATATAGAGATGTGCGATTCTGAAAAAAAGTCATCGATACCTGAGAATCGATACTTTTTAATAATCGATTATTAAATTTTCCAGAAAATATTCCCGTGACTGCTCGTTAATAGCTTAGTTTTGTGCTAATTGTATTCCAATTTTATTTTTGGTTCCTCATAGAGAAAGCTTTGTATCGGTGGCAAAATCCATTTTCCAAAAACTTTTTTTTTGTGTGTGCATCACTTATAATCGATCGAGTTGAAGTTGACAACTTTTTAGAAAAATTAAATGAAAGAGAAATTTAAATTACAGGCAATTTAATTTTCTCAGTTTTGAACGATTCTGAAAGATGTTTAAAAATCTGACCCCTTAATTCAAAGTTATGTATCCAATTGGTTATAATTGATAATGTAATTGATATTAGTTGAATGTAGTCAAACTGCATACTGCTTGAAGATTGAAATTTATGGAACGTAAATTATTAGAACCTTCAGTTCCATAAAATATTTAATTTGTAAATTGGTTTGTCAAGAGTTAATAAAACTTCTAGACGGCTCTAGATTGAACTTTAGTTTTTAAAGACACAGAATCTATGCCTATAATAACACTGTTGAGTATATTAATTTATTGGGCAAAACTATGTAAATTAGATCTAAATTAGATCTTAATACCGTCATTTCTTCAAAGCTGAGAAATCCTTTCTGAAATCAAAACTAAACTCCACTTCAACTCTCCTAACAAGGTAGTACCTAAGATTTGATCTTTTCCCGATAACCATGATTCCCCAAATTTCGACTCTTCGAAAGCAGAACTTTAATTTTTCATTATTTTCATCCTTTCTTCAGCTTCTGATTCTGGATTATCTTTCGACCCTGGTTTTAAGAATCATATGTTCATTTTGGTGCCAGTTTCGATTCCGGTTTTTGTGTTCCACGTTTGATTCTGGTTTAATGTATTCAGTGCAAGCAAGCTTCAGTTTTTTCATTCCCTCCAAAGGTTTAAACTCCAAAGTCCAAATATCAAGATCCTTTTTCTATATCCTCTATC
>JAUEJJ010000047.1:12379191-12389475 GCA_032164275.1 Synergus coniferae | reverse complement strand
CTGCCACCCATAAGAAATATTTCGTTGCTTCGTTGCTAAAATGTGTTCTTTGATACAAAGAAATAATTTGTTTATTTCAAATTACTGACTCTGGAGAAATTCTTTCTTTCATTGTTCCTGGTAATTTTTTTGAATGAAAAAATGTAGTGAAAAAAAATGTTTTTTTCTTAATTTAAAAAGAACTTTTTTCTGGGTGTGGAAGCTCTTTGAATAAGTTGAGTGTGAAAGAGCAGAATGAAAATAGAACCGCGACTAATAAAGTCGTGGAACGATAAAATGTAGATTTATTGTGTTTACTAAGACGCGATCGGCACCATTCAACGTGGCTTTTCCTGTGTGCATTTGAATTTTTATCACTTGCTGACTTGCTGTCAGTCTGGCACCGATCTCGTGCATGCACTGCAAGGCGAACCGAGTACAAACACGCGAATAACCCATTTACGTATGTACTATATGCGACTGGAAGTCTGTTCCTACTTATCATTTTTCTATATCTCAGATCGTCATCATATGTTGCATGAACGGGTTTCGAGTTCTACACCGACGTTTCATTCTTTGGCGTGCAATAACCCCTAACCAGTTTATCTGTCGTAAGCGTACGTTTCACATTAATCGTTACACAATCATAAATTCTTTACTCTCCTAATGTTCAGCGTTATACGTAAGTGGTAAAATAACACCACCTTTACCCCTTCAGGTTTTACGAGACTGTCTTTTTCGTGCTATACTAATTCCTCATTTCGAGGTACATACAATTGCATTCCCAACCCGCTTTAATTTCATCCTCTACACTCTAGAATTGCTTCGAATTGTCCATTAAGTGCGAAAGATTTAATTACTCTGGCGCCTAGAAATGTTCTATTTTGTTGGAAAGAAATATTCTCTAATCTTGTTTTTGAGATCTTATTTGTGAACTAAATTATGCAACTCGTTCGTTTCTTCACCCTGTCTTTATTATATTCGAGGTAGCTCGCAAGGTAGATACTATTCAGGCCAAAAGAATAGGTGGCAACGTTATCGCAATCGCACAATATTCCATAATACTGAGACTGAATACATGAATTCATTTTCTGATAAACATCGACTCGAGATCTCTCCACTCTGCTCTGAAATTGAAAAAGTTTATTTAAATATACGACTCGAAACTCAGGTGCTAGAAGATTCTAGCATCTGAGTTTCGTTGTTCGATTTTCCCAGAAAAATCGATTTTTGATTCGATCTGAGTCGAATCATGAAAATCGATTCACTTGACAATTTATTGGACACAAAAGAATCGAATCGGAATCAAATACCCTTAGCAGAAAGGCAAATAAAAAGGCTTCATCGTTCCGGTCTCCTTCTTTTATTTGAGTAACTGAATCTGAGCCTGGGGTGTGAAATCTCTTTTATAGTTTAGACTCTGTAAACTGTAAATTAAATATGGTGTCCGAGATGATTTCATTTGGTGTAACGGTTTTAAAAAGATGTGATGAGATAGAAGAATTTCAAAAGGTAAAAAGAATTGGTTCGTCGATTCATAGGGTAAAGAATCGATTTAAAAATCGATTTTTTGGTCCAAAAAAATCAATTTTTTTAAGATTCGAAGAACCTTCTTAGAATTCTGATTTTTCTGAGCACAGATTTTTCTAATACAAGGAAAAAATTAGTCACCGAAATTTTCCTTGACTACTGTCATCGACTTTAGGATACGCCAAAAATTCTCACATGTTTTATAAACTTTTTCTAAAATCTGAAGTAATCTTGATATAAAACAGTTTTCGAAATTTTCATTGTCTTTCAACATCTCGACTAAATCAAGTAAAGTTTCTACAACTATTTTATAATTCTTCACAAAGATTACTTCAAATTTCAGAAAAAGTGTATAAAATATTTGAAAACTTGACGCATCCTAAAGACGTTGACAGTCAAGGAAAATTTCGGTAACTATTTTTTTCCATGTATATAATTAAGGAATATTTCAGTGATGTGAAAATTTTGGGGATGAGAAATTAGGATTTGCGCATAATATGTAATTGCTACGTGTCTGAAAAAAGATCTGATTGAGATTTAGGATTAGCATTAACCCGGCTGAAAAAATTTTCGACATTCCAATCCGTCTTTCAAAATAGTCCAACAAACAAACCGGCCGGGTCGTCTTCCCTTTATACCTTGACGGTGCATTTCGTTTCGGTTCTTCATAAACCCGGGAGGTGGTCCTACAAAATCTTGAAAAGTCGCCCCCGTCTCTACTAACGAGTAAAACTGCCCTCCGCCCTAAGGTTCGGCTCAAGATGGTTCGATCCGGGCATCAGGGCTCGCCATTGTACGCCAGGGGGTCTTCTAAGTTTTCCGACACCATAGAAACGCGGCGAACGCCAAAGGCCAAAGAGAATGCCGAAAGATGAAAAAGGGACCGAGAAAAAGTTTCACGCCAGGAGAATTTCTTCTTACAATCCAGCCGTTCGGATCCAATTCCTTGTCAGAAATGAAAAATCGGGGTCTCTCTTTACACTTGGCCGCTAATTACACGCATTTTATCGAGAAAATGGGCAAGATTTTTTTCTTATTTTTTATGATTTATTTTATTTATTCTCCGAGTTGAAATTCCTTGCTAATTTTTCAAAAAGTCTCTCATAATTATTTATAAATATTGTAAATTTATATTGCTAGGGTATAATGCTTCCTTATTCAAGAGATTTGCAAGTCAATAACTCTAGACGCATTGTTATGTAAAATAGAAGAAAAATATCACCATTTGAATTATTTATCATTTCGTCTTTGGCCAATCTTTCACCATTGTCGTCTACTTTGTTGTTCGATTTTCTTATCTCAACTCCGTAGAATTTTTCATTCACGAATTTTGGATTCGGCATTTGCAAATGGATCAATAAAATTGAGGTGTATGAGTATTCTCTAAGTTATTCTATTTGACCTAAAGTTTCATTTTACGGACAATCACTTTACCGAATTTCTATTTATCATCATTTTTGTTTATCCATATTCTCAACTGGCATTAAGGAACTGGATTCCGATGAATGTAGAAGTGTGTCTCAGATTTTGGAGGAATGAAAGAGAAAAGTTAACAAAAGGATAGATTCTTGAACTTGATTCGAAATTGCTTTAATTTAAATCAATGAAGCATCTTCCTTTCCATCAATGGAACAAACTGAAGCTGGTGGGGAGAAGAAGAGAGGAGAATGTTAAATGAAAAAGAAATAAAAAAAAACTGCGGGCGACGTAAGGCCTTCGTCCGGCTCTGGTTTGTATACAAATAAGGATACCTGCCAGGCAGTGGCTTCGCCTATAATGTGGCAATGATAATTACTGAGCAACCTACCATATCCGGGCCTGTCGTAAAAGACCTAACCGCCTTAATTAACTTTAATATTCCTAAATTTGTTTAATTAAAAAAAATGACTTTACTGCATCAAACATATTATTCAATTATCAAACTCCACGCCTCTTCTTCTCTCGCAAAATTAATCAAGTCAAAAATTATTCCACTTGCAAAATTCGCATATTTATTTGAAAAATAAAAAATTATTTGAAATTCCCCCCCAAAAAAATAGTCGTTGGCAAGCCTGGAAACCTATGAGTTTCACTTTTACCAATCTCTGAATTTGAATTCTTTCCAGTTCTGTTTCATTGAACTTTTTTTATTACATTTGAGGCCAATCTCGAGGCCTCTCTCATATGTGGAGGATGTGTCTTTGAAAATACAGTAAAATTGCATGAAGACGTTGTGAGTAGGATCAAGAAGCGGAAGAAAAAAGAAAGCAAACAGGCGGTGCTCATAAAAGCAGTAACCCGCGTTTCATCGTGGACTGTGCTTTAAATCTAAATTTAGGGCGAGGCATAAAAATCTCGGTAGTAGTCTCAATCGCACTCGGGATGACCAGCAGCAGCCACCAGGGTGCATTGCATCCTCTCCCTCTCTCTTCCTCTCGAGTACCGTTCGTTATCCTCCGATAACCGCGCAGTTGTGGCTTCCCATACAATATAGTAATATAGACTATATAGACCACTATATATACTCTATAAAACTATAGACAATCGTCCCTACAGAGTGCATTCCTATATTCCCGATTCACGAGACTCAGATTGTAAAACATGCGATCTAGGTATATTCCTAGAAGCAGAAGTAGCAAGGCAAGGCAGTTGGCCACGGTTGGCGGTCGAAGGCGGCACTCTTCTCTCTTCTCGTGGACCGCTATTATTGTTGGTTTCCAGGAAGAGAGACCCAACCAAACGGCTCCCCTTTCCTTCTCATTCCAATCCTTCCCCCTCCAGTTTTCCAGCTTCCCCCTCGCTCACCCCCTTCTGATTCCTCCCCACGAACATCCAACCTCCCTTCTCGCACCCTATTCTTTCCTGCTCTCTTCTCTAGAATCGCCCATTCGTTCCATTTAGTTCCATGGAACAACCTCGACACGAAGTCCTCCAGATTTTCCTGCCCCCCATTCAAGCAAATTACCGCCCCTGTCTAGTCAAAAGTCGAAATTCCTCACTTGGGGATTAAATGAATCGCCTATGCCCAAAAGAAAACTGGCGGTTCACCAAAGGAATTCTAGAAACCTGTCCTTTAAAACGAGAAGTTACCGATTTTCTTCCAAGAGAGAATGGAGATCACTTTAAGGTTTGAGAAAGAATATTCGATTATTTCTGGATTGAACTGTATTTGTATTTTAATTCAGAAGGATGGGACGGTTAGAAAATAAAAATAGGAATTCAAATTTCCCGCGCAAATATTGAATTACTAATTTAAAATGTTGGCTACATTGGTTTGAATTTTGACGTCATTTCTGTGCTGGGTCTTGAATAGTTCTAATGAAACTAATGAAATTTCGTTAAAAGACATTTTAGGTAATATTATTTTGAGCAAGTTTCGAAAAGAAATTTTAAATACAAATTTTGGAGAAGTTTTGAACGAAAATTGGAATTTTAAGTTTTGGGAATTTGAATTTTTTGGAATTATTCTTTCAATATTTTTTTACAATTAGGATTATGGTTTTTCGACCAAAAGATATATGTTGTCCCCCCTTTAGATTTATTTTTGCTGTAAAGGGAAACTTTTAATTATTTATCTTCAAGCCTGGCTTCGAAAACTGTTGAAGAAGAAGATGAAAACTTTTGACTTATTTTCACTCGCACTGTAATTAGTTTCAATTCTATCATTATTAAAAAGGCAAACGATCGTAGAAAAAAAGTGAGGTGTCGGCACGTAGCAATCAACGTATGGAGAATGTTCATTCACTAATAAGCTTCATACGTGACCGACATACTGATAGCGATACTTGAAAAGTATATACGATGTGCATACACAATCCACGTTGTTGAATGTTTACTTTTCGGACTTATCTAATAGTCTGTGACTAACTAAAACCAAATTGAGAAGCAGCTTCAGTCTGTATTCTTTAATTCTTTTCTTTACTAACATTATATTATTTCATAAACATTCAATCCGAATTCTCTGTTACAATTATTAACCTTCTCTTTTAGATTAAATTATACACAACAAGTTCAAAATGTGAGTTCTCCATCAAATAAAAGGAGGATATAAACCGGACGCAGTTTTACCTCGTTCTATAAAATCCAACTTCGGAATATAAGTTTGTTTTAAATTTGAACTCGCATTTTTATATGCAAATTACAATTTTAAACCAAAATAAAATTTTAAAACAAGATTCTGGTTTTAATCTCGTTTCTAAAATAGAATTCCTCTTACAAAAAAAAGAATTTACTACAAATTTGCATGAACTTCATAGTCGGAGATTTTTATCACAATATACGTAACTTGATTATAAAATTTTTTTAATACCAGAGCTAATAAAGAGTCTCATAAATTAATTAGGAGACCCACTTATTCGTCTCCTCGTGGGGGTTGATTTCCCGATTTTATCGCGGATTTAATTACATTCCTCTTTAATTAACAGTTCCGACTCTCGGGATTTCGTTTATACTTTAGCTTTCGAGTTTTAGATTTAAGACTTTGAGTTTAAGATTCTTTGGAATTAAGAGTGACGTTACTTTATCTGACTTTTTACTAACTGTTGTTGTTTTCTCTTTTCAGTCGTTGGAGGCAGTGCGGACGGAAGCGATTCTGAATTACTCTTGCGAAATGACGCAACGCCTTGCAATAGTTCACCACCACCGCCACCTCATCTTGTGCAACCAGAATCTCCACCACCTGCAGTTAACACCCCCGTTTCTCCAACGCCTCCGGTCACCAATGAAGAGCAAACGAATTCAAATCCCACTCGACAGCTCAGCTTCGAGGTAAATATCTTTCAATTTCAAATGCTGAATTTAACAAAAAAGATTCAGCTGGGAGCTAGAGTATTTAATATGGGAGTCTGAGGCTGGAATTTATAAAAGATCAAATCAATTTCTCGATTTGGTAATTTTTTACTAGATTAATTGAAATCAAGTTCTGCAATTAAAGATCCGAATTGGAAGCTTTGAAATTAAATTATTGCATTATTAACCACCAATTATTATTCTCTTTAAGGAGTTCGAGTGCGACGTTTCGGTGGCTGAAGGCGACGGTCGTCGCCAGGAGTTTTCCTTCACTCTCTATGGGGTCGACGGTCACGGGAGAATATCAAAGGACGACATCGCAGGTCTCGTAAAGGCAATCTACGACACCCTCGGTTCTAAGATTCAAGCTCCAGCCTGCGGTCAAATCAAAGTCAAACTCACGGTCTCCCCAGACCAGCGGTCAGGTCCACCTCAAGGGACTCCGAAAACTACTTCCAGTCAAAATCGAAACTCACCCTGCTGCCACGTGACACACGTAGATCCTTGCAGCCATGCAACTCAACCATCCTCTCGCAGAGTTCACAGAAGAAGACGAGTACCTCGACATCGATTCCAGGTACATTTCCAAGCCTTGCTCCCTTTAAATTAATGTCCTAGACACTTAATCTATAGATCAAAATTGTTATAAAATTTCCTTTTTTATTTCCAGACTGAAAACCCCGTCGAGAAACATAACAAAGAGGATGCAGAGAATGTGCCCACAAATCCATTAAAGGAGGAAGAGCTTCGGAGAAGAGTGGGACCAGTTCCCCATATTTTCTTGCCCTATTCAAACAGTTCCGAGGGTGACATTAGTGAAGGCAGCGACCTTTCACCAACCCTCACACCCCTAACACCTCTAGTAACAAATTATAGAAAAAGGAGCGGGGAATTGCAGAGACAGCAGCTGTTAGAGATCATTCAAGCGAATATGGAGAAGAATAATCTTGGTGTCAATAGTTCTAGGTAAGTTCATGTAAAAAGAGTCTAATCATTAAGAAAATTATAGAACTTTATTTTAGTACTAGCATTAAAATCTCAGATACAGTCAATATTATCTATTTTCAGAAAGCGTCACCAGAGTGAGCAGATACCTATTCGAAGTCCCTATGCAGAGTCCCAAAGTCCATACACGCAAAGGTTTCCGGCGACCCGACATTCAACTGCCTATCACAAACCAAATCGGGAAGCTCTACATCCAACGTTTACCTCCAAAGTTCCCTCCAAGTCGAGAACGAATGCCAGGAAGTCTAGGACTCAACCCAGTGCCCCGAGGAACACACCAGTCAGCTCACCAAAAAACAACGTCTCGCAGATCCAAGCCCAGCAAGTTTTCCAGCAAAACGCGACTAAGAACGTCGCCAAGGTCGCGCAGCAGATAGTCAACAAAAACAACGTCTTCACTCAGGCCAATAATCTGAGGAATGATATCCAGCATATCCAGTCACCGATTTCGGGAAAGGGGAGTAAAAAACATCAGCTAAAACACGCAACAAGGGAACAGGATCAGGCGAGAGCGATGGCTCAAGTTGTTCGTTGGTTAGAACAAGAGTTTTCCCAAACTGCTGCTGCAGCAACGACTGGCAGGAAACATGTTCATGAACATATTCATCATCATTATCATCATTATCACGCCGAAGCTTTGGTGTAAATACTAAATTAAATCTACCAGTGAGATACTTCTTACTGTTTTGAATTTACAATTAATCTCGCTGGCAGGTCTTAAATAACAAAATACAAAACTCAAGGGTGGCTAGTAAATGATTTTGTGAAGCAGAAAGATTGTATATTTGTACTTTAATTTATGGAAATTTATTCTCGACTGTAAAACCACCCTTGACGAAATTTTATACAGCGTACTTTGTAAAAACCTGACTGAGTCTGAATCAAGATCCAGAGGCCTACCATACTATTTATAAACTATTCTTAATGGATCGTATACCTAAATGTTTGACAATATGAAACCGTTCGCGTTTTGGAAATGTTGTGTTTTCTGTGAAAACTTGAAATGCTGATTCTACTTTATGACTTGCATATATGATTTTTCTTCGCGGACGGTGAAAAATGACAAGTATACGTATAGGCATAGGTAGTAGTTATATTGTGTCTTCCTTACGTCGAGATTTTAAGATGTGATCTCGAAGGGACGGATTCCATGAACAAGGATTGGAAATTAAGGCGATATTGTTGGTACAGATTTCTTTGCGTACAGTAATGTATATCATATGTGTAACGAAGATCTCAGGCATTCGACACCTAGTAATTTAATAATATTTATGTAATGCATTTAATACACGATGTACCTCGATTCGACTTTTTTTATTTTCTGCAGGAATTCGTTTGGAGGATTACATCGACTTTTTGCCTCGAAGAATGTGTGTAAAAAGAACTACAGATTATTCTGTTTGATTTGACATTATTTGGCTGATTTTGTTTAATGTGCAGTTTGAAAAAAAAAAAAGATAATAACACCACATTAGCTTCTAAGCAATCGAAAGTGACAATATTTTTCTATTATTATCAATGCAGAGTATTAAGCATTATTTAGGGATACTCGATAGTAATATGATTGCAGGAATAAAGATGGACGAATAATTGGCCCTGGGCACCTAATTTAAAAATAAGGGCTTGTAATTTTGTATTGAAGTTTGTAATCGCTGTAGATATTTTGTGTAATGTCTTTTCTATTGGTATTTATTAAAACACATTTTTTTTATAAACTCTGTTATTATTTATTATTATTTACTGTAAAAAAATCATGTCATTTACCCAAGGTATTTTACTTCCCAACCCTGCACGTATTTTCAACTAAAGTTTTCTATTTTTACCAATTATAATGTATTATATGTAGTGGAGAATAATAAAAAGATTCCTTAATCATATCTTGTTTAATTTTAAGTTAATCAAACCGTAAAAAATTGATAATTTCAAATTTCGCGGCAACTGTCGATGACAGGAAGACCGCCTCTTGAATATTACTCTCCTGATACAACCGGTTAGCGTCTACGCCTCGGCTATCGAATAAATTCCAAGGAATGCCAGCAATATGGCCGCCAAGTACCAGGAGAACATAATGAGCGAAGAGGTGGCACGAAAATACTCTAATGCGCATGCGCTGCTCCTGGTATCTTTATGCACGAAATTCTAATTTATTTTAACATTATAGACGGCGTGCCACCTTTTCACATATCATATTCTCCCGGTATGATCACCTGGTATTTGTTCCCCAGCATCGAATAACCAAGAATAAATTCGAAAATTACGTCCGAAGTATCAGGAGAACATGATGAATGAAGAGGTGGCACGAAGATGCACTCTACTGCGCATGCCCTGCTCCTGGTATCTTTTGCGCGGAAACTTTAGTTGCTTTTAGAATTATTAATGGCGTGCCACCTCTTCTATCATCCTGTGCTCCTAATACTCGCGCCTGGTATTTGAACCGCGGCTCTAACTTGGAATATGCGAGAATAAATTCGAAAATTTTCATTCACGTATCAGGAGCACATGATGGCCGAGGAGGTGGCACAAAGATACGCCACACTGCGCATGCGCTGCGCCTGGTATCTTTTGCGCGCGACATTCAAATTTGCTTTTAGATTTTTAAACGTCCTACCTCTTCGGTGTTTATATTCTCTTGGTATAGTCGCCTGGTATTTGATTTTGAACCACGGCTCTAACTTGGAATATGCTGGAATAAATTCGAAAATTTTCTTTCATATATCAGGAGCACATGTCTATAGAAGAGGTGGCACGAAGATACATTGCAATGCGCATATGTTGCTCCTGGTATTTTTTCCGCGCGAAATTTGGATTTGTCAGTGGCGCCATCTACCAGCAAAAATTGGCACTGCATCAATGATAGTGATCTACCTTATCGACTGATGATAAAACAGGAAAATATAAAAAATGTGAAAAACATCGATAATCGAAAGCGAAACATCGATTTTTTCGATGTTACTAATGGCTGGTATGCGCATAGAGGGAAGATTACGGTCACGAAGATTACGG
>JAUEJJ010000047.1:12329193-12343394 GCA_032164275.1 Synergus coniferae | reverse complement strand
CACCCAGAATGCACATTTTCGGGTTTGGATATAGCATATTGGATCCGATATTCTTATAGATACTGATACGATCGAATGATGATAAACGCACCATAGCATATGTTCTTAACTTTTTCAACTTTTTCTGCACTCGAGAGTCAACACGCGTTTTGCGAATGTTAAATAAAAATTCCAGTGTATTTACAGCTGTTTCTGTAACAAGAATTTTATTCCATTTTTTGCACAAAAACTTAAGGCCAATGTATGGAGATGAGCAGCAATTATTTTAAATTTAAATTTATGTCTTCTGGTTTCAATGTGTATACAAAGTTTAAGGGGCTTGTTAAATGTTAATGGAATTCTTATTCCTTATGTAATGAGAAACTTGGGCTTTACATTTCGTAATCTAGATACAGAAAGGCATTTTTTACTCCCTAATTAATTTTTCTAATTTTTACTCCCTAGGGAGTAAAGGTAAAACTTTAGCCCGGTTTCATAGGCTTTCATCCATAATATAATATAGGTAATTCATAGCTAGAAAACATAAAAAATTTTTAATTCCAAGTTGGAATTATTTTTCTGAAGACCTTTGACATCTGAAAACTCGCATTCTGCCTTCAGGCGTAAAAAAATAGTTGCTAACGAAATTTCTGTCATTCTACTTGGAAAAATCATTGCTAAATCCTATAGTCGACAAAAACCTGTTGGCCTTTTATTTCATTAAATCTCTGATGAAAATTACTAGACTGACAATTCCCACTGCAATCCCCTCACGAGAAATATGTAGCGAAACGAGTTTTTTTTTTCTCAACAGTCAGATTTAGATGTGAAACGTTATCTCTTTTTTCAAGGAATTTCTCAGCTCCCTCTATTTTCAATTAACAGGATGTTTCCTCGATCGAGCGACATTTTCTGACATTTTTCTTTCAGTAATCGAGGTGCTTATGTTCAATCCTTTAATGGAATCAAAGGCACTCGAAACGAAGTTTTATCACCCAACAATCAGGATTAATAGCACCATATTACTAAATCCACTAACAAAAGATCTTGTGCAAAACAGGGATTCGATTTCGTAAAATCTTGTGCTCATCGTTTAGAGAAATGAGCGCTGCACTTTTATTCCTGTATGACCGCACACGTGCAATCATTATGAGGTGCATCATTGCAAAGAAAATCTTCTTATGTATATTCTCAGCAACCACATTATTTTGCAATAATTTCTATCAAACCATTTTCACAGACTTTTTTATGACCTTTCTTAATCAATGTCTGCTAATTCACTTCCCAATGCAATCAAAATCCATGCACTTGATGCAGAACACGTAGAAAAATAATTAAAATTTCTGCCAGTACATAAACTTACACCAATAATACAAATTATAATTTCAAATTTGTATCTACTTCTTTTATTGCTTTAATACTCTTGAAGTGAATTACTCAAGTATAATTTATTAAGATTATTCAACAAGGGGGATTTTTCTACGTGTTGTTATTTTTTTTTATCTCAGAGAGAAAACAAAAGCTTTGGATGAAGATACCTACGCAAAAAGATAGTAAATCGTTTTTTAACATATGTACATATTATAGATTGAACAAAGCATGTAGCAACTTACCTTTTGCAATATCCTCAAGCTTAAAACTAGGACAATTTTTTCACCAGGACAACACACAGGAATAAGGTAAAAAAAATCACACACATATCTACACATGCAATTGAACTAAAGCTCTTAATAAATACTTTGTACGAGTTTAAACTACATTGATGGAAAAGCAATTTATGTTTTCATTCGATTTATATTTTCAATCGATTTCCAGGGTCGAATTCGATCTTTGCCAACCGAAATAGAAATCAGGTCAAGAATTTTTGCCTTTATATGGCAAAGACTTCGATTTCAACCCTCGAGAAAATATCGCCTCTGCTGTATTTTGATTTAGTGAATGCTTGAAAAAATATTCAATGCAGCAGGAACGTGTAAATGAAAATCAAAGTCGACGTTTTTATTGCACTCAACTTGTCAATTTATTCACCTATACGAGAGAAAAGATTTGTTGAGTCATTGAAATCCTTCATTCAAGTATAAATAAAAGATCGAGCATTAAATATCAATGAAGACTGAGTTCGAATCGATCTTTATTGATATTTGATGCTTTATTAAATATTCAATAAGCAGCTTTTTTTCAAATCTGAAATTTATTTTTAAAACTGCATGAAATTCAAATCTATTTTTTCATCTAATATTTCTGACGTATTTGAAAATCAAATATTTTCTCTTTTGATTATGGTGGCGGTTACATTATTTCCAATATCGGTGTACATCGATTACCAATAGAAATTAGTGCATTTTAAAATAATCTATATAGAAATTAAAAATGGGAATTCCCGAATAAAAATAATATTATCAAGAATGTTTATCAATGAAACTTCAATATTTTGAAAATATTTATTACAGAAAATAGAAAATTACCGAAATTTCAATTTCTCGAAAATACGAAATACCCAAATTTTCAAATTCTCAAAAATTCTAAATCCTCAAAATTTAAATTATCGAAAATAAAAAGAAAATATTTTCTTTTAAATATTGAAACATTTCTGTTGAAAATTTCTTCATAAAAAAAATTAACAACAAAATATTTCTCCTTATCTGATCCGACTGTAAACTTGATCAATTACGGGAATCATTTGGAACTACAATCCGACTTTAGCTGAAATGATTTTTGAGTTATTATGGAAGAAGTCAAATTATATCGGAATATGTCGAAAAATTGAATTTGAATACTTTTATCGATATAAAGCTTTCTCTATGAAGAAGCAAATGAATAATTTGATGTACACCAAATGTGGAAATGTGTGCTTGATGGTAAATACAATTAAAAATTCAGATAGACTGACACTTAGGCAATAATTGCCTATTGATACATAAAAAATATTTAAATTAGTACCTCACAGATGGAAATTGAAAGAACAAAGTAAAATCAAAACCTCAATAAATTAACGATCGTACGATTGTATTATTGTTAAAGAAGGTATATAAAAGTAATATAAATATTATCACAGTATTTTACAGTACATATGTACACTTGTGATACATACTGGGCGTGGATCGTATAATTATCATTACGATTACTATCGTTATATCATTTGTACTCTGCATGTTGACAGGGAAACGAGTGTCTCTGTGTATCGCCTCTGTGTAAATGTAACGTGTCAGTGTCTCTATCTTAATTTTTTTTTTTTTTTTTTACTTCCAACCTCTCAACAAATGCACACCAATACTTCTTACACCTTCTTCGTCGAGTATTATAAAGCATTTCATAATAATAATTATCCACTCTACAAAATCGTACAAATCCAAAAATAAAAGACAAACACACTACATGCACAATGTTTCTGGAAAATTGCACGTATCACACGACAAAAAATAAATCGTTTGTTATGTGAAGGGTCGGGAATTAAATTAAGGGAGTTTTAAGTACCAACTACTTAAGCTAAGGACTGTTCGAACCTCTTTTCTACTAATTAAGATAGAATTTTTAATTCCTTAAATACTTAAATAGATAATTTTATTATTCAATAGAAACTTCACGTATTAGACTTTTTAAAAAAGTTAATATAGTTTTTATAGAGGGTCGATCTGTCCTAAAAACACTACACATGCCACGTCAGCACAACACGGTACAATGCAAAAGTATGATAAAACGATGCACAACAAAATACTTCATGACTAGCGTTGCAAAATTTCACAATTCTTTTTCGCTTTATACGAATCCCCTTTACTTTTTTTTTTTCAATCTCAAGGAATATGTATAACAATAAAATAAGTACAATTAAAGTCCTCAGATACATTTTTTAAATTACTATTAATGAGTTTAGGGTTCAGTGAGAAAAAAATGTTTAAGCGCTTGAAAATTCTGAAAGCAAGTTTTCTCTCATGAGATTTTTGATGGTATCGAAAAAAAGCCAGATGTAATGAAAAGCCAGGAAAATCGGAAATTTTACAACTCTACGTGTGACAATGAAAGCGTGCACCACCGGACCTAAACTCGCACCATATTTTTTTTTGGGACCCATTTTCCTGCCCCACCTCGCCACTCACTGATCCACCCAGAAAAGAAGTTGTTTAAAAAATTGGAAAATCCTGATTATATATCATTTAATTATGGCCACGAACTTATTTGATTCAAATAAAGTTTTCAAGATTAACTAAACGGGATGACATTTTTTTCCGAAAATCCAAATCTCGAATGTTAAAAAATACTGAAAAAAATTTCGAATTTTCAAAAGTTCAAATTCCTGAAAAAATAAAATACTCGAATTTTCAGATTCGAGTATTTAAATTATGTTTATTAACGAATTTAAATTTCGTTAATAAACATTTTCGTTAATATTATTTTTATTCGGAGATTCAAATTTTCGATATTTTTGTTTTTTAATTCAAGATTTTGTTTTTTTCGGCAAAAATATGTTATCCTGACTAAACTATATAGTTTATTATTTGATTCTGATTTTTTTGATTAACTGTAAACTTGCTCGAAGTAAATAAATAGGTGTGTATCGAACAACTTTTTTCCAGGTACGATAACGATCACAGTCCCGGAATAAATTAGGGACGGGATTCTATTATCTAATCTAAGAAAGAGAGCGTCTCGATGTCGGAAACGGAAAGAAAAAATCTAACTACACGCGCCACTTTGTACAATAATCTTTTGATTGCTATGCCTCGTATTCGGCTTTTCGTACGACGACAAATGATTTTCAAATGTCTGCTCTGTCGATAATTATATTTTGACATGTGAACTGATCGTGTCATGACAGTACGCACGAAATATAACGATTTAATAAATACGATTTAAATTAAGTAATAAAAAAAAAATAATAAAAAACAAAGTAAACTGTACAAGTAAGTCATCACATGAGTCACTAAATCTATAGCCTATCGTACAATTTTTATTACACATTCATTCGCGTTATTTTTTCGTAAGTTTTTCACTTTGTTCTTTATTGCACAAGAGCAAATAAAAAACTAGCACAAAATCATATTCAGTACGGATACTCCGTTTGTGGATAAGAGCTCTTTGGACTAACTGACGTCTAAGTCTGACGAGCTTCAAGAAAACAGTTTGATTTGCTAATTATTTCTGGCGAAATATTTGCTAATACATGATTTTAAAGAAACTTTCCAAGACAATGTTTGCTAAAAATAAGTATGAGATTGAATGAGGTAAATACAATACTTGAAAGGGAACAACAAGATAAAGAAATTTAAAATCAGGAAAAGTGCAAACTGCTTTCTTCTTTCCCTTCTCTACTAAAATAAAAATCGAATCTTGGTGCGATCCACTTAGCTGTGATCCTGCGCGCCTGATTCGACTATAAAACGCACCACGTGACGTTCTTATTCGTTAAATAAATAATTAGCCCGAGCACACCGAAGAGTAAACCGGGTATATCGACTCTTGCGAGTTTGTCAAAGCGGTACGAAAGGCGGAGAGCCAATTAAGGCTGATCATCAGACTCCCCTTAATTGCTCAGAAATACTAACGACGAGAGAACGCAGGAGGACGAAAAGTCAGCTTCTACTGGGTAAATAAATTCAGTCCTTCGTCCAAGATTTCAATAGAAACTGCCTCGACTAGCTCTCGATTACTAAGTTTCCCCATAATGCATCTCCAATCGTTTCCCACCATTTCTAGTCTTCACTGAGAAAATCAAACGATTTTGGAAATTCAGCTCCTAGGATTTCAAGAAATATAAAGAATAAGTCTCGAAATTATGAATAGATATTCTACGTATAAATATCAGTATAAAATTCAAAACATCAATAATTAAATATTCGCCTTATTCAAATTCCATCTCTATCGTTGATGAAAAAAAATTGTGCTAAAATAAATAACTTTTACGAACAACGATATGAGCAAAAATATGGATAAAATGAATGGATTAAAAAAGAATCCTACTCTGATTCTTTGCATTAAAACTGCAAAATTAAGGATCGGTGTGCATTAAATAATTCCATTCATATAATGGAAAATTGCTAATTGATTTCAATTTAAACCTTTTTACCAGGCAGATGAAGCTTTAAACTGGACAAAGAAAAAGAGAACTTCATGACATATTAAAAATCACTTAATATCTCATATTAAATTATAGACAGAATAAAAATTATAATGTGAATTGTCTATTCACCCAGTTTTTTCATTATTATTTCTGAACCGAATCTTTTTCTCAGTAAAGATGAAAAAAGTAGTCTCCTGAAGTGAATTACACTGTAAAAATTGATTTGAAAATTTTTCAAAATAAGTTTTCCAGTTTATAAACACGAACATCTCGAAATTTTTCCTAATGCATTCAGAAATAATTCCGAACCGACCTTTTTCGGAAAAATTTCAAGTTATTTAGTATGTAAAATTTGCAAAAATTTTTACAGTCATAGAAAAGACGGCAGGAGTTCGAGGAGAGCCTTTACTACCGCTGGGGGTGTGAATGCGACATGTGCGGGTGGTAACTCGCGTGTGGCGGCGGAAGGGGAGAGGGGCAGGATTGTTGATAGGGTCCTCCGGCGAGCATGGGACCAGGACTTGAACAAGGTACCAAGTGCGAGCTTGGTGAACCCGCATGCGCATGCGCAATCAGATGCGCGTGCTGGGCATGTTGCGCGTGCGGGGGTGGCGCGTGCTGCGAACCTGGCGGTCCGCCGGCCGTCGCGTAACCGGCGTGCAAGCCGCCCCCGTGTGGTGAGCCATACACCAGTTGTCTTACTTTCTGCTCCTCGTCGGCGATGTTGTATGTCAGCTCCGTTTCCTCGAAACCGGTGGCTGACATTCGCTGGTCTCCCGAAGAACCTGAGGGTGGAGGATCCGGACTGTTCAGACACGTTTGGATCAACGCCTTTCCAGCCTCACTCGTGATCATCGGCTGGAGCTTCCGCGTTGCAAAAGTATAAACGTGGCCAGTTTCACTCGCCACGAGAAGCATCACCTGGGTACCTGTCAGTGTCGAAAGCTCGTAGGCCTGAAAAGAAAAAGACAAATTAGAAAGATGATTAATTGAGTTATTTTTGAGGTCTCTTTGCTTGCTAATTTTTAGACTTGTTACCTTTTCCAATGATTGTTTAGTTAATTTTTAACTTAATAATTAACTTTTGATCTTGAAAAATATTTTTAAGCATTAAATTTTAGATTTAAGAACTTCCGGGGATTAAAGATTTTTTCAATGGAAAGTAAACAACGCCTGAAGATGATTAACAAGAAAAGTTATAAGCGTTCGAGACTCAAAATGCTACCTTACTACACTCAACGTAATTATCCATCTTTCTCCTAAGCACAACTAGTAGTTAACTCGTCTTATCAACCCATCAGCTGCCAAGCATTAAAGTCACTAAAATCTCAATCACATATTTCACCAATTTGATCAAATCTAATTTAAATGTCCGCCATCTTAAAAATGAGATCAGAATCATTGTATGAATTTTGTACAGTTTTATATTTTCATTTATTTTATATTTAAGAAAATATTGTTCTAGGCAATAAATGCTAAAATTAACTATTTTTTCAGACAGTAGAGATAAATGTACAAAAAGTCAGAAGTTTATAAATACTACTATAATTGTTTAAAATTAGAGCAGGGGAAACTACTTTCGAATTAAGTAATAGGTACAAAACAAGAGACTTGCTACTGGTCTTTGAATGATGAAACCAAAAGAACTAGGTAATAAAAATCGACACCTCACTATTTTCAGCATTTTGCAAACTTCCAGCAATTATTTTATAAAATCTACATTCAATGACTTTAGAAATCGGTAAAGAAAATAACAGTTTGATTCGGGTACTAATCGGGCTGATAATTCCTTATAAATTACGTAACTGATACACAATTGGACGTTAATTAACAGTATTAATGACATTATTAGACTGCCGAGTGTTGATCGTAGAGATAAATATCAAATATTACAAATGTTAGAATAAGGAATGCTACACGCCCGAGAACAACCTAAGTAGTACTCAATGTTTGCTATTTTATAGCTGTCTCTGGCTAATCTGTAATACATGTTCATGTATTAGTCGATTTTATTACTTTCATAGCAATGAGATATAAATGGTTTCTTGTCCGTCTAAAAATATTCTTCCGCCGTTCAACAAGACGTGTTTCAGCGCAGTTACCATTAATATTATCTCGCATTACAACTTTCGCTCTTAAGCCGAGTTAGTTATCGATTATTAATTTTTACGTGTTCAATTTAATCGATTCTCAATAGGCTCCCCTGGAAACCATAGGCAAATTTTCAATTTTTATTTGATCTTTCTCTTCCTATAAAGGACTTCAATTTTAAGGGGATAACCCTGCATTAAGGGTAAAAATAAGGCAATTTTCATTATTGTTTTTTTTTTTGTTTTTCAGAGAAATCTTATATTTGACACATTCTCAGTATCAAGGTCTTAAAAACCATAATGTTTTGAGTGAAAAAAATATTTTTTTAGGGTGCACAGCGCAAAGCTGAAAAAATGAGAAATAGAGTGATTTTTTTCACGAAAATTCTATCGCCCTCAAATTCTCAAATTTTGCCGCCCGAACGAGTATTTTTTGAGATATCTTGCCCAGAAATTCGAAAAATTGTCAATTCATTAACAATTTTTTTTCTTCTGGTAAACAAATTAGAATTTTTTTTAACAAGCTTTACTACGTGATATAAAAACTTTCCTCATCGTGAATCATAATTTTTAAAGATATTCATAGATGAGAGTTGTCACATTACATAATATCTAATTTAATTCAGTTGTGGGCAGATAGACGGGAATAAAAAGTCATGTCTATGGAAAATTTTCAAATAAAGCAAGCTAGTTGTGTGGTCATTTCTCTGAATGCAATCTTTGTCTCAGATCTTTAAAAAACAGCATAAAGCTTTTCAATATATATATTATTTAATATCAAATTCGTTAAAATTCTTTTAATCACGAATCTTCTTGAAAATATTACCTAAAATAAAAACTCAGATTAGAAAATTTTCACGAAATTAAAGAATAAATAAGTAAATTATCGTGATTTAAATTGTAATCCCCTAATAAAGTTGGACAATTTTGTCTAATGAATAACATATTGTTAACAATTATTTTTAAAAGAAATGATCTTTTTATAATAAACTAGTTTTTACTTCTTAATGCGCTTTTAGAATGAAACACATGATCTATTTGCCAATAAGACAACATGTGCTTAGCTTTTTTTGTACGATTACTCGCAATTAGATGCAAAATATAATAGTTAGTCAAGAATGTGGAAAACCTGCATGAAGAATGAGGCAAAACTTCATAATCGGTCGTATAGGCAATCGTAATTTTTAAAAACCTACTTTTGCTTTTAAAAAAAGCTCCACTCGATAGAAATTTAAATAACTTTCAAATCAAAGCTTAGAGACTTTCATCCTAACTTCCAGAAATTAAATTTCTCTTTTTTAATAAATTTCAAATTTCATTCTTGGAACATTAAAACTCCTTTTAAATTTAAGATTTAAAAATTGTCAAAATTGTATGCCTGAATAGGGTATTAATTAAAATATAAAATTCCTTTGAATTTCACGAAATAACCGCAATCAAAATATCATAAAACTCTCGATCTTATCGCCAAAAGAGGCGGGTGTAAAATTTGGATGACGATGGAGGAATGCGCTAAGTGGAGTGAAAGCTTAAAGCCATTTTTTCACACTTAATTGCCCTTTAATTATAAGAATTAAAAACTTCAGACTCGCGATTCGAGCCGAAGTCATCTCTGAGTCGAGATTTAGGTTAGATCGCATCTGAAGATTTGCAAAGACGATTAAAACCTGTTTACAAGCCGGCTATTTTTTTTACGTCAACGATTTTCAGTCATGAAAAACGGGAGTAGTAAGTGGATGAGCACCGCCCAAACGCTATTAGACTAGAGACAGCTGTAGATTTTATTTTTAGGGCCAGCGACCCGCCTTTAAATTTATCTGACAAGTAATTCTACTGGAACCGCCAATTGAAAGGAGTTTCGAATTTAGAATAAGGATTCAATCACAAAAATCTCTAAGATTTCGTTCGAAGATTTTTATCCATTGATGTATGATAAAAAATGTAGCGAGGATTAAAAACGATGAGGATTTAAATACCATTTAGATAATTAGGCCTTAAAACTTTAGATAAGCCTAGGAATTAAGGGATTAAGAACCAAACAAGCAAATCAGAATTTCAGGTACGAGATAAATTTAAAAGCATTTATACAGCCGCCAAATTCACGGTAATTGGGTATTTATGTTTCGGTTATAAATTTCGTATTTCCTTGGAAACATTGTAGGATGGCTTAGTTGGCATATTTCCAGTAGTTGACACTTGTCTTTTGGATTATGTAGAGCTAATTTTGACCGAAGTTGGGTCAAAATTGATGCTTATGGTTATTTAAGTTAATTTATTAAAGATAAACTTATTTATAAACGAAATACAAGGTATTCAATATTTAAAAATGTAAAGATATCAAATACGAAAGTTTAACGAATTAGAAATATTTAAATATTTATAATGATTTCGCGGTCGTTTTATTATTGTTATAAACCTTTATATTGCACAATTTCAAAATTCCTCTAAGACTTGACCGACGCAAATGACTAAAACTCTCAAAAAACTATTTCGAAATATTTTTACGAATATTTTAATCATGTAGCCCCGACATAAATTTAAAATCTTTACAGATCTTCTACATCTACAATTTATCAATCAAAATTTATCAAGAAATTGACACTTGGGATCGTGTCTAACACTTGAGTGAAACTTCTCCAAAACTAGTTAATATTTCACCAAAATAATCTAACGTTTGCTCAAAACTCTTAAGTCTAGTTGTTTCATGTGCCTGTGATTTTAGATAACCGGTTTCATGCAATCCCTTATCAGTATAAAAGTATCATGTCAGGAATTCTACGCTAAATCCGAAGAGCACGTGGGTACCCACGTGGAAAATGTACCAAAAGTTTTCAACGTTCAAATGAACGAAATATTTTTTCCCATTTGAGCTACGTTCATAAAATCTGGTAGGATTGTAGTTCCAAATGATTCCCAAAATGGACGGAATTTACAGTCAGATCAGATAAGGAGAAATATTTTTTTTTAATTTTCAAAGTTTTATGTTTTATTTATTTATGACTGTCATTAGTTATCTTAACTTTCTTATTTTATATTTTTCCAAGTCATTTTTTTAACAGATAGGTGAATTAATTCATAGGATCTGTTTTTATATGTAAACAAAATAAATCAAGATATACTCGATCAATTATAGTACACTGTAAAAAATATTTCTTGTAACTTTACCTCTTCGTTTTGTAATAGAGTACCTTAATCTGTAAAATAGCTACGTTCAAAGTATAGTGAATTTCCAAATGGAAATGTAAAAACATCAATTCCATTTGGAAATTCACTACTTTGAACGTAGCTATTTTACAGGTTGAGGTACTATTACAAAACGAAGTGGTAAAGTTACAAGAAATAGTTTTTACAGCCCCAACTTCTTGGCAACGGTTTTCACGAATTTGAACCAAGAAGAGTCAAAATTTCGCCAAGAAATATTGTTGTGTCTTACAAAAGTGAATTGTAAACGTAGTATTTCATCCCAACAAAAATTATATTTCACCAATTTCCAGCTTAACGAAACATCTGCCAGTGCAGTATAATTTTTCGAATTTCCTTTCTACCTTTGGGAAGTATTGTAAACTTAAAACTATTTTATCATTATAAGACCTCAGTACTTAGGACAGGTACGCTTTACTCTAAGTCTTTTGTTTGAGTGGATGAATGCTTATACATTTTTTAATGAAAGATGCGTATTTGTTCCTGCGTAACAATATGTTAGCAATTTATATAAAATGCTTAAAATACTTCAAATAACCGCCAAAATGGGTGTCTCTAATGAGTCACCACTCGAATGCAATAGCTAACTGTAATTTTCCAAAATGTAAGGTATTTTTCCAACATAGACATTTTTGGGTGTATGCGTAACTCGGAGCATCAGATCATCAGGACATACCGAAACTATTATTATCCAAACCCTTCACACTAATCACAAACAAATATTAACAAACGACCACCAAACGATTCCAAAAATTCAGATACAGATTTAATAATAGTTGGGGGGCCAACTTCACGTCGGTAACCTTATAACGATTTGACAGCTCCAAAATGAACGCCAAGTCCATGTTTAAAGTAATGAAACTTGGATGATAACTTGTTACACAAATTCAGAAAAACTCTTCCGAGAAATGTGGACAAATTTACAAAGAAGAATTGACGAAGATAAGAATGACAAGATAAAAAACCGGAACGTGAATGCACCGGTACGAGAAAATTAGGTTATGTCGTCCGCGAAGGTCAGTCGGTAATCACCGATGCCTCCCACGCCTAAAACACAAACTGCCCAGCTTTAAAAAATTCGAAACTCAGGTCGTATCACATTCACCACTCTACTGACACATACACACCAGATTTCAACATGCAGTTTGTTAATACGAAATACGACAGGGGAACTCGCCGCTCCTCTCGAGTGAACGAACGCACAGCAATTTCACTGTTTCACTTTCACCACCCACGTTGTCTTCCCAGGGTGACTTCTGAATCACACAGGTGCCTGAAACCTGTGTGATTCACACAGGTTTCACACACAAACTAATTCCTCAACCACATGACTTTTCTAGATTAGAAGAGGCTCTTCTTTTTGTTTACAAATTTCCCTCTAATCTCAATACGCTGGTATTAAGGTTGATATCATGTTAGGTGTGAATCTCGTATAATAAACAAACCTTCTTCATAATGCCGGTTTTCCTCTTGGAGAAGGTGGTGTACCTCCTGAGTTTGTTGTCAATATATTCCATTTTGATCTTGACCCTCCCCTTGGTTTTTTTGCCATTGGAGGGTGGCGACTTTTTCGGCTGTCCCAAATTCGTGAAGGACTCGTCGATCGGAACGCAGTCGCCTTGCATTGTCAACTGCCCCTGGGAGATGGGTTGTCTTGAGTTGTCCTCGTAGCAGACGTCCGCGGAGCGTTTCATACCCCTTTGCACCCCGACGCCTGGCGTCGTGGCGTCGCCGGTCGCCATCATGGTGGCGCCACTGCGGCCTATTTGAGAAGTTGTGAGCTGGGAGGTGGACGGTCGTCCGTCATAACCCCCCATGCTGTAACCAAGCCCCGCGTACCGATTGTCGTCTCTGTCCATTACGGACGCGCGCACATTTATTACCAACCCCTCGGCCCTTTCTCGCCTCGATATTACGAGAACCCAGCGCAGGCTTTCCCACGTGATCGATCATCTAGAGCGACACAGGACGACAATGCGCGCAATACGAGCGCTACCCGCGAACTGAGTGTGCGCTCAACATCGTAACTTGACCTACGAGCGCTACGAACCTCCGCGTGTGTCGCGGGACTACTTTTACCCCTTCCACGACCTTAATCCGCGCTGAAAATCCAGTCCATCGTATTGGGACAGATAAAATTCGAGCAGGATTGGGGATTTTTGTGAGGAAAAAAATATAAGGGGTTATTAGTCTTCGATGAATGATTGAAGAGATTTTTTGAGATTGATGAGAAAGGATGGAATTGGTGAGGTAAATTATCCGCGGAGGTTTACATGAAGTGGAGAGAGGGCGTCCCTGCCTGCCATATTTAGAAGTAGACGTTGCCATATAAGGGAAAGTTTCCCAAATATGGTAAACAGAGGTGGTCCTTCCTTTTCGAATGGTTGCTCCGCGCGCCGCGGTAAAACACCAATCCAATGCTTCCTGCACGTTTTCACCCCGTCCCCCCCGGGGTTTCTACATGTGTTGAGTGCGCCACCGAGTCACCGACTACAAACCAAACTGCAGACCGCTATTTGCTACCGAATATAAATACGAGGGCAAAAAACTTTCGGATAACTCGCGATGTCCTGAGATGTAATATGTAACAATGTAACGCAATATTGAAATTCAATTTTAGGGGATTTTTTCATTCTCTACATCTTTTTGTTTAAGATTTTTTTAAGGGCGGATAAGAGATTCTTTAACTATGAATTAGTATTTGTTTATTTTTGTGGTAGTTTATATTAATAAATTATAACATAATTTTTATTGCAATATCAATTTCATGAGAAAGAAAATTTTAATTTCAACTTTTTTTTTCAGTGCAGAACAGCGGATTAAGAAATAAAAGAATTCAGTCCGATTTCGATAATAGCTTTTCGACTTTGCAATCT
>JAUEJJ010000047.1:11980845-11998530 GCA_032164275.1 Synergus coniferae | reverse complement strand
TCATCTCTGCCTCAGTGGCCTCAGTTGCACGTGTTTACCGTTACCGGAATTCGTTCAACTTTTCAGAAATGAATTGAAATTGGCCACAATCAATTCTGGCGCCAAATTTGAAATGCTGCTCTTTCTTATTACCAATTAAAAAGCATTTTATGAGATTTAATGAGATTTCATTGAATTTTAAACGATTTAGCATTGTTTTGCGGAATTTTAAGTAATTTTAATAAACATCGAGTAATTTTACGATATTTTATGGAATATTAAGTTAAGAGATTTCACAAAATTAATGAGGATTTAAGGACTTTTACATAATTTAAAAGGATTCTGGTGTCAAATTTGAAATGTGACTCTTTCTTATTGCAAATTAAAAATTATTTTATAGAGGCAATAAATATCGACGTTCTATTTCGTTATTATAAATGCAAAAAATATTTATTTATGAAGACTATTAATAAAAAAAATATATTTATAACAAATATCGTTCATCTTATCATAATATTTCAGTCTCATACACTCACGATGAATCCGCCCTATTTGTTTACATATCTACATTAGCGATATAGTTATCATACATTTGAAGTAAAGAAAATGAAGTCCTGGGTTTTACAATGGACAGAGCAGATCTGAAATGTTCTTTTGTGATTTGCGTTGCATTTAAATCTAATTCTAAGGCTTTCAAAGCAGCTTCGTGACAAACAGCCTGTATTTCCGCACCTGAATAACCCTCAGTTATATCTACCAGATCCTGTATGATAATTTCATTAGAGATTGGCATTTTCTTTAATTTTATGGAAAAGATTTCATTCCTAGTTTCGGTATCTGGCAGAGGTACATATATAATTCTATCAAGACGACCAGGTCGCAAAAGTGCCTGAAAGAAACATTTATCTTTAGACTAAATCAATTTAATATGTTTAAAATTAGATTTCATTCTCTATCCTTCTTAATACTCTACCTTATCAATTCGGTCTGGTCTGTTAGTAGCAGCAACTAATGTAACATTCCCCAATGCAGTAACTCCATCTAACTCTGTTAAAAGTTGAGCCAACACTCTTTCTTGAACATTACTGCCACCACCTTTCGAAGAAGAAGTTCTCTCGCCTCCAAGAGCATCAATTTCATCAATGAAAATAATGGAAGGAGCAACTTGTCTCGCCTTCCGGAAAATATCCCTTATAGCTTTTTCAGAATCTCCCACCCATTTCGAAAATAATTCTGGACCCTGAAATCAAATCACAATTAAAGAAACCATCAGAAACTCCAATTGGCTAATAATTATGTTGTCTAATTTACTAAAAATGATAAAATTCCCATCTTTACCTTGATGTTAAGAAAATTAAGCTTGCTCTCAGTCGCTAAGGCTTTAGCAATCATAGTTTTCGAGCAACCAGGTGGACCAAACATTAAAACTCCTTTGGGTGGAACGATACCCATTCTCTGAAAGGCTTCCGGGTGCTTCAAAGGCCATTCGACAGCCTGTTTCAATTTCAGTTTCAAATCCTTTTGTCCACCGATCTCCGACCATTTCACATTTGGAACTTGAACCAATGCTTCTTTCATCTCAGAAGGATTTACATCTCTCAAAGCGTATTGAAAATCTTCCAACGTTATCTCAACAATATCCAAATTAGATCGAATTTTTTGATTATAGAAACGTTCTGTAGCACAAGACATGGCTTCGTAACACAAATCTTCCAAATCTGCAGCAACAAAGCCGTGAGTCTCAAAAGAAATATCTTTAATATTTTCTTCAGTGAGAGTATGAGGTACTTTCAACAATATTTTCGTGAGGATCTCTCCTCGCATTTTTTGATCTGGCACACTGACTTCGAACTCCTTTCTTAACCTACCACCTCGACGTAGAGAATTATCAACGAAATCTAATTTAGAAGTTGTAGCTAAAACAGCAACATTGGCATTTGTGTTTCGCAAATCATCGAAAAGATTAACTAAAGTAGCGACTAATTTTCTTTCTTGACTGGTACTTGAACTACTTTTTTTTGGACAGAGTATGTCGATATCTTCTAAAAGAATGATACTAGGAGCTTTAGCCACTGCATCTTCGAATTGCTCTTTTAATGCCATTTCCATGTCCTCGATATTTTTCGAAATTAGATTTAAATCAGTGATGGTTACCGAGTGCACATTATATTCTGAAATGAGAGTGTTTGCAATTAGGGATTTCCCAACTCCTGGTGAACCGTAGAGTAGTATTCCCCTAATTGGGATTTGGCATCGTTCATTCAAAGCATTGTCCATCAGATTTCTTAATTTAGCAATGAGATCTGAATATCCACCGATATCGTTGAATTTAAGTCTCTTTTTCTTTCTGTTATCTTCTGTTTTACTTTCCAAAACGGTCCACTTAGTTAAATAAATTGTTTTATACAAACGTATCCTCTGAGTGTCTTCAGAAATATTCATTGTTGCGAATTCTTGTGACAAATCCTGCGCTATCTCCTCTTGATCAATTTCTGAATCATCATAAAATCTCACTTTCGTGATTCTAAAAATTAATCTTTGACCGTAGAAAGGAACGATAATTTTGTTGCCGATGGTAAATATCCCCTCGTCAGTTTGGCTCTTGATTATCTCATAAAATTGATATGAAAGAGGAGGAAGAGATTGGTTTCCTATATATTCTATGATCATTTCCTTTGCCAGATAAGGAACTGTTGGTAATTTTTGAACCGTAAGAAGTGGTCCAAGATTTGCTAATTCGATGGCTAAAAAATTAAAGAATACAATTTTATTTTGAGTATGGGCATCTGTTTAGAACAGAATGATTTAATTTATTGTACATACCAGACTTTGTTAGTGATATACTCATTATAGTTCCATCATTAGAGGAAAAGGCAGTTTTAACAGCGACGTTTTTTCCAACAAGGAGTACTTTGTCTCCTAAAGCAATGTTACACAATTCCATTGCAGTTTTCGACATGAATATCATGTCATTAGCAGTAGTTTCATTAATATTTTTGAGAAATTCTGTAAAGAAATAGAATATTATTTTGTAGTGGTCTAAAGTTAAACTTAAATTCTAAGGACTTTTACACGATTTCAAAAGATTTTGTAAAATTGATTGTGATTTTCAGAAATTATACGGGATTTTATGAGACTATGGGATTATAAGGAATTTTATAGGATTTCACGAGTCCTGGCAGTGAATTTGTAATTTGTTCTCAGTTTTATGAGTAAAATAACTTTTGAGTCAATCCGAAAAGAAAATGACAATAAAAATGTAGAATTCTATTTACATTTGCATAATTATTGCTTGAAAATTTAAAGTTTTTTATACTTTTTTGAGTGTCTTTTGAGTCAGACAAAAATAATTTTCCATCGAAAGAACGGAAGATTAATTAATAAAAATATTATTAATAATAAATAATAATACTTTATTATTTAAATATAACCTTTTGGATTGTAAACTTCCACTATGCTGTGTAATACATTATTTCGTATAAATCTGTGCTTCCAATTTTCGTTTGAGGGAGGACATTCATTCAAGTGCTCTTCATAGTCTGCTGATCCGACAATGCTTTCGCATTTCTCACATTGCATCCACTTAGACGCATTTGTGGTTGATTTGCGTTTAGACGACATCTAAAAATTTGGTTTTAAATTCTTAAAAAAAAACTGTAAAAAAATGTTTGCTGTCATTCTCCAACCACGCATGTGGTTGGAGAATATTATATATAACAAAGGTAAGAAATGTTTACTTTATTAATTCACTCTGTACCCATAATTCTATTTAAAAAATAAGTACCGCTACAGAGCGAAAAAATATCTAATTATAATATTTATTAATTAAAATGAGGAAATCGAATTTTAAGGTAAGAAACGTAAGAAAATGAATCCAATACCATGGTAAGGGCAATGGAGTGACAGATAAATAAGTAAGGTACAATGATATAAACTTACAAGTACTTCGAGGCTGTAGAAATAGAAATTCGCCAACTCCTTTGTCTTCTTTTAAGAAAATAGGAGAAATACTTAACATATATGTATTATCTGGTATTATGTACCAGAGGCTCTGACAATAGCGTGTATAGCAGACGAAAAATCGCCATTGCCAGGTCGTCAACCGCCAAGTCGCCGCTTTTGATTTTGATTCACGTTGTCTCAATCGGCCATATTGATTTGCAGCAGCTGATTTCCAGCTCATTATTGCGGAACAAAAAGTAAGAATTTTTCAAAGAAAACTATATAAAAGCAGGTAAAAGCAATTTTTAATTAATATAGAAAATTCACCCACTTTCTAGGATCCCTTTTTTATTCGTATTGAAGGTTTTAAGCATGTCTTTTTTATCATTAAAAAACTTTTAACTTTAACCTGTCATAACCTACAACCTTGCTTCACTTAATTACATAATAGAAAATGTAAAAATTAATTTATTATATTAATAATAAAAAAATATTTATTACTTTTTGAATGATTATATGTTTCTCGAGTTTGAATAAACTGAGTAATATCAGCTTTTGTAACTGAGAGGAATTCTTAAGAACTGTCATTTTCTGATATTTATAAATTTCTAATTCTTTATTTTAGATTTTAAAATGCTGTCACGAAGGATTACCGTTTTAGTTCCGAAAATTGTGAAGAGGAATATCGGAATTGCTGCACCAGCTTTGCAAAAGGCAACCGATCCTATTCAGCAATTGTTTATTGATAAAATCCGAGAATACAAGTCAAAAAGCTCGTAAGTTTTCTTGTAGAATTATACCTATGTATTTTCATAATGAGTAACAAAGGATCCTTCATTCCTTTTACAGATTCTTGAGCTATTGTTATGTGTTTGATTTTAAGCTTGAAGATTGCTCCTGAAATTGTTCCACGACTATAGAAGTGTAGAGTCCATTTCATAGATTTCATGTAATGCCTAGATTCATTTTACAAATTGTTTTTCATTCATTTAAAATTTTATGATTGAAGCAGCCATCGCAGGTCGTCACCTATTTTTGGAATTTGTTACTTTTTCACCCTTTTTCGATTATTCGATTATTTTTCGATCTTTGAACAATTATTAACATTGGAATTACACTTATTTTTATAAAAGAAATTCACATTTTTTAATGACAATAAATACAACTGTGATGACTGTTAAAGTAAATTTGGATTTAAAATATTGCATATTAACTAAATATCTTTTTCGAAAATGCAGGGGCGGTAAATTGGTGGATCCATCGCCAGAAATTATACAAGAAAGGAAACAAGAATTGGAAAAAATCGCAAGGCAATATGGTGGAGATTCTGAAACTGACATGACCCAATTTCCTCAATTCAAATTCACAGGTATAGTTATGTAGTTAACAATCAATTCCAAGCCATATTTACTTAACTTAATATTTTAGATTCTGAAATGACTCAATATTTTCTTGTTTAACAATGATTCTTCTTCTTTCGCAGATCCAAAAGTGGAAGTTGATGATGTAGCTAAGTGAATCCATCAATAAATTATTGTTACGTTGTAGAATAAAAGAAATATAATACGAATCCACTTAATATTCATTCATTTGATTATTATCGTAGAAGATCCGAAGATTTATTGTTTTACTGCGTACGTTTACAGATTTTTTCCATAGCATATTTTGAAGATTGAGCAGTATGTAATTTAGCGAATGAAATTATTTGTTTAAATTTAATTAATTTAAACAAGTATGTATGTTCATCATAAAAAAAGGTCTCTTTAAAAATAAGAAATGAAAACAAAGTATAAAAAATTCGTTAATTTATTCTAAAACTAGTACAAAATTGATAAAAATTCACTGCAAGCGAAATTGAAATTATTTACATATTTTCAGTCAAGGATTATTTTTGGAATCTCTAAGACACCCATATTTTCTATTGCATCAGATAGAATCTCCATTTGACATTTTGTGGATACATTTCTGTGAATCGTTGCGAATTGAATCATCTCTTCCTTAGAAATCATAGTTTTGAAATCCCCTCCACATGAACAAAGTTCTTTGATATTCTCTTTTTTTACTTCGAGACATCGGCGACATTGCAAATCTTGAAGAACGTAGCCCATCGTTTTTCTGTTGAGAATGTCTACGAGTGCCATCTCGATTTCATCGTTGTCGTAGCTCATTTCGCAAATCGGACATTTCCAAACTTGTCTGAAAGTTTAGAGAAAATGTTTAATTTGATTCAAATATGGATGTTTTCTAATTAAATAATATAATATAATACAACGCTTACTTATTATTTTCGAAGGCTCGATAATTATCCCTAGAAAGGTCGATATCTCTTGTATGATTACAACCCTGACAGATTACTTCTGGCAAAGTGAAAGAAACACAAGGATCTCTCCATTCAGCCTCATCCGAATACATACTGACATTCACTAATCTCAATAAATTTTCCTTCAAAGTGTTCACTTCATCTGTCACTTCTTTGTCCATCGACAATACCTGTAAATTAATTCTGTGAACTCCAAGTGCTTTAAATTATTATTAAAAAAAAAACCTTAACGTAAAACCCTACCTCACAAATTGCTTTTGCTAATTCAACAGCTGGCTTGATGATTCTCTTTCCTGATACAAGCATACCCAAGTGAGGACTTTCCTCTGGCAATAATACTTTCTCAGGTAATTTCTTGTGAATCTTTTGTATGATTCTGAAATAGAATTTTTATAATAAAGCCTATTAACAACTAATTATAGAATATTTTAATTAATAAACAATTCACTTACTGAAACAGTTTCTGTGACATTTCACCGGCGATTAAAGACTTGGCAAACTCTGCTGTATTTTCTAATTCACCTAAACCAAGCCGTTGGGTCATACTTTGACTCGCACAACTATTTCTTCTCCGCAATGGCTTTGGAGTTGCGTTTCCGGGTTCATTTTCTTTCATGTGCTTGTAAATTTCATTTATGAAGCCAACAATTATGGCGTCAAAAGTTGATTGACAATGAGCTTCTTTTGGGAGATACTCCATCAAATTCCAACTCATTACTACTTCCGGCTGGAAATAAAATGTTTTGTTCATATTAGTTTTTTTTTGTAAAAGTATAAATATCTTACATTAATCAATACCAATATCTTTTCTTACTGTGTCATCTTCGCTTTCTTCATCATTCTCGCTTTCTATCACTTCGGTGTCGTCAGCAGTCACAGTTTTTGGTACTTTGCCCCTGATGCCTCCATAATTTGTCTGTTCAAAAGATTTTCAATTCAATAAAAAAACTATAAATGTCAAAAAAAATTATTTTGTCTATCCTGAAAAATCTTTTCAACCCGTAAATGACCCAAGTTTATCGTATAATTCCAATACTAACTATTTTTCGTAAAATTTAACTTCATTAATCGACAAGAGGTGAAAAAGTGACAAATTTCTAAAATACGTGAAATAAGTAGGTGAACAAATTCAAAATAGATGAAACTACAATAGACATTTAAACAAGGCTACAGATCATAACTTTAGTTTTAAATTTGCTTACCAAATCCAACCATATCAGATATTCCCAGCACTGTTCAAAGCGTATATCAATACTGTGAAACAATTCTTTCCTTCGAATCGAGTGATCGATGTACTCGACATACCCCAAAGCATCAGCAACGGTTCTTTTCTTCGTACAAACGATGATTTTGTTAAAATTTGCAAAAACTACGACGGAACCGAGTCTCTGAAATTCGGCTATTAGTTGAAGAAAGAGCTTTTTCATGTAACTGTGAAGCGTACGACGAAGAGCGGGATCGTAAAGTAAAGATTGAGGAGATCGTAGCCACCGATAGAAATGGATTATTTGATAATCAGCGAACACATTCTTATAAATTGTCACGTCCCTCAACCATGCGTTCACCATATTTCGCAAAACTTTAAAAGCTGCATTGCATAAAGCTGTCTCGTCGTAACTAGGAATTCCTAAAGTTGTCGATTCTCCTGATATCATTTCCTAAAATAAATACATTTCATTAATAAAATGTATTTTAAGTTAAGTAGATTTTCAGATAAATAATTACTGACTAGCAGAAATTTTCCCAGCGTTTTCCAGAATTTTAAGAGATTTCAAGTGACTCAAAAATTTCTACGGATTTTCAAAGTACTATACTTTAATGAATTAAAAAAGTTAGATCCTCGAATAAAAATAATATTATCGAAAATATTTATTGACGGAAATAGACAATTGTCGAAATTTTTTACTTTCATTAATAATTATTTTCAATATATTTAAATTGCGTTAAAAAACATTTTCGATAACATTTTTTTTTTTTTTATTCGGGAATAAGTTTCGGTATTTTTTCATATTCGAGTAAAGGTAAAAAGATGTCCTTTTATGAGTTTTATATATCAAGATATTGAAGAATATTATTTAAAATTATCAACCTGCAAAGTTGCCTGAGATGCACTGTGAAATGCTACAAAGGAACTGGTGCCATCAATATCGTTCACATGATGAGACTGCAGTAAAGTGTTAACTGCCAAACTGTTAATTTCCAATTCGACACAAACACTAGAATAAGTTCCCTTTTTGTTGATTGCACAGCTTGAACTTTCTTCGAAATCAGTGAGCAGCCTGTCAATTTCAGAATTTTCAAATGAGTAGGAAGTAAAATTTTAAAATAGAAATAGAATTAATTTTACAATCAGTAAATATAATCTCACCTATTATCATCATTTTCACTGCCTCCAAAGTCTGGCTTCTCTGTAGGCGAGCACCAAAGCACAAAATTATTCTTCTGCAAGTGTCTTGCGTAGAACAAATCCGCTCCAAACAGGGTCGCATCCGGAGGGATATTTCCAATAGGTGCATGGAAATATCGACACTGTTCAATCATCAAATCCAGAATTCTCTCAGACTCCAGATAGTGCCGAAGCATCGTCTTCGCTCCTTCCTTTTGCCACTCGAAGGTATTATACAAATTCTCAACATCTTGAATATGAATCTTAACTACAGGAAACTCATTCAACATCGGAATACCATTCGCCACCACTGAAACGTCCATTGGCGTCTGCAGCATCAAAACTGTTCCTCCTTTCATTTCAGTCTTATAATTCTTCAGTGCGACCTGAATAGCCTTGTAAATTTTCTGCAAGTCTGTTTCCACCTTCACCTCAAAATGCATCGCTTCTGGAATATTCTTCATACTCTCCTCCGAGTGTTTTTCAATTGAAACGCTTCTTTCAGTAACGTACAACGTATTCATATTCGGCATTTGATTCGTCCTGACTGAATCGAGCACAAAAATGTGAGACCTTTTGCTTGGACTCAAAAATAATCCCCAGATCGCCCTCTGATGGTTTGAGGACCAATGGTGGTAAAGAAAAATATACTTTAATACCCCAGTCTCTTTTAAATAGGGTTGAGCCGCAATGCTCTTGAAATTCAGCTGTTCGAGACTGAAAGTATCAGCACCATCAGGCATTACACCAGCCAATCTGCTGTCTACACTGCAAACACAACCCAACTGCAAAATTGCTCTGAATTCCAGACTCATCTGTGTTTCGTAAATTCCCTCAACATCTGGTCTCGTTAAATCGTCCATCAAGTCACTGTCATACTTTCTGTAGCGTGCTTCTGGAACTTCGTAGCGATAAAGATTATAGACTGGCCGTCCGCGAGGTAAGATCTTTGAACACTTTCTCCAACAATCGGCATCTGTTGGTTCAGGGCGAGCTACTCGGCTATTCACATATAAAATTCGAGGAACATTGAGACGTAGGAGATGTAATTCTTGATCAACGAGTACCCAGAGACGAAACCGTCCTAGTTCACTTGTTTCTACAATTTGGATTATCTGCCAGGGTGTGTCGAACAACTTTCTCTGAGCTCGTCTCAAAAATCCACCCAAGGTTCCATTTGCTGGATTTCTCACAACTGAATGATTTACGTGTTCGAAATTATTATTACCTCGTCTTTTGGTTCTCTTTACTCCGGGTTCATGGCCTCTTTGCTTTAATTGGTAAGCCCACTTCTTTTTGTGGAAATCGAGCCACGCCATTCTTTCCTTTCTCGTTGTTCCCATCGGTGGTGGAGTACCGAAGACTTCCTTCCAGGATTTTGACTTATCTTCAGATTCTTCTTCAGAGGAAGAAAATGCTCGTTTTCGTTTGTGGACGGTCGACGTGGTTGGTCTCTTGAAAACTGGAGATTTGCTTCCTATATCTTCGATGTCAGGTGGATCTTCCCCATCAGTGATTTCCATGCTTGATTCTTCGTTTTCCTGAGTCCTTGGAACCACCTGGAAGATTTCGTTTATCTTCATCTGCGATTTTGCTTTGTTCTTTTCATTAACTTTTTTGTAGAGCCACTCCGGATGCTGAACTCTTGGTATTGGATTTGGAAGCTAAAAGTAGAATTATAAATTAATTAAAGACTGTCATCATAGTACCTATTGTCATGAAAAAAGGTAAAAAGGTGATTTTTTTAAATAGGTAAGAAATATCTGACAAAAAATAGAAACAAATTTAAGCCAAGGAAGCAAAGATACTAAAAAATTTGGCTAAAAGCAAAAACAAATCTTGAACTCCACATAGGTGTCTACCTATGAATACTAAAGAATTTTAAAAAGCACTTAATGTGACCTAAAGTTACTCACTCCTTGCATGGCTGCTGGTATCGTAATAATTTTCTGTATAGCGCTTCCAAGTCTTTCAATGTAGTAATTCCAGTCCAAAATATCACGAATATTTGGTTCCTGAATGCTCGGATCTTTTAGCCACTTCCTTAAATAATGCCTAGTGACGCTTTGTTCAGATTGAAAAATAGCTAAGGGAATCGCTCTGGAATTCGTCACAATATTCAAAAATTAAGCATCAAGCTTTAAAACTTGAAAATGAATATTAATCAGTAATTTAAATCAAATACCTTTCTGTAACAGGAGATCCTTCTGGTTTCCTGGAGATGATATATTTACAAGCCAACCCTGCATCTTTCACCATCTGATCCCCCAGAAACTCAGCCAATCGCTTAGCAGTTGAAATGGAAGTAGACTTTTGATTTCCATAATCTTCGAGCGTTCGAGACATGGATTTATTTTCCGAAATGAGTTCAAACAATTCAGAATCTGGCAGATTTGCACCCTACAAAAAATTGAAAGTGTGAGTAAAATTGAAATATTCAATAAGAGAAATTCAATTTTTTAAATTCAACATTGGCAATAATGTGTCTTACTTTACTAAAAAGAATGTCGAGCCAGTAATCAGCGACTTTAGCGACCGAAGCATAGCATTCTTCTAAGGTTTTTCCCTTTAAAAAAGACTCGAAAACCGAGGACTGGAAGATTTTAATTAACTGGAGTTCACCTCTTCTCTTGATCTCGAAACCTTTTAATTCAGCGAGCGAACCATCAAAATTGAAAACCGCATATCTCTTCTTTAATTTTTTTCCTTCTTCTTTAGACGCAGGTAAAACCATCCCAAGATAAGGACCATCGACCTCGAAGAAAATCGAGTTTTCGTTTCGAACTTGATACGTTAAATTCTCCTTGTCAATAAGATCATGATAGACATCGTTTGTAAACTCGTCTTTTACCATAAAATTAAGGACTGCATTCGGATATGAAACAGTCAATTTGGATTTCTTAGGATGCGTCGTTTTCACGACTACATTGTCTGGAAACGAAGCTGGAAGAATACACCAAATTCCGTCAGTATCTAACTCTAAAGGCCGGCCAATCTGTTCCACAATTTCTCGAGCTTTCATAATAATATGGGCTCCTGTGTAGCACACAATGCCTCCCATTTCCATGCTGAACCATCGAGAACTGAAAAGGTATAATCAGAGTATAATAAAACTTGGTTAAAAATAAATAAGAATAAGATTGAAAATGTTTGAATTAAAATTTACCCTCTTCTCATGACATATCCGTAGAAAGAATTTAGAATACATTTGTGGGCGAGCTGTAGTGAATCGTACAAGACTTCTCTACTCTTGGCAGATTTGATTTCTCCAGCATCTCCTTTGGCGATGGCAGCTGCGACCTGTTGTTTCGCTACTTTCGTCATACCCTTGTACTCATATCTTCTGTCCCTAAAGGCGCGAACAGTGTCCACGTAAAATGAATTCTCCCTTTGACAAACTGTTTGAGTCCTTTCTTCCATTCTAGTAATCTTGACTTTCTTGTAAGTTTTTCTACAAAATTCAGTCAACCTTTTTTTCTCGAAGGCTGCTTGGTCTTGCTTGGAAAGTTCATGAAAAGCTCTTCGAGGTCCTCCTGGATAAAGTGGTGGAAACTTCTCTATTTCCAACTGTTGTTGGATTCTTTGAAACTCGCCCAAACTAGCTGGCACTAAAAACAGATTAATTGAAATTACATTCATCACAATATCTATTATCATTAAAAGAGAGGTAAATTATTTAAATAAATATAGATGGGATATAGGTAACAAAAAATTTAAACAAAAAATTGGAAATATTAGAAATATTAAAGACTGTACGGAAAAGTTTTTACAATCCGAAATTATCATATAATAAAATGATAAAAAAGCATCAAACTCTTTCTGAAACACCAAACACGTTAGAATTTAAAAAAGTTGTAGTCTAGGAATGAAACTAACTGGTTTCGCCTCTCCACATCCACTTCATGTCTCGTTGACAGAGAGCTCCAGGTTTATTGTAATCGCAGGCAGCACAAATCGTTTCATTAACCATTGCAGAAGGTTGTAGCCTATTAGTCAAAATAATATTAGGATACATGGCACCAACATCCAAGTGATAAATTACAGGATTCTCCATTCTCAAAGGTTGGTCTTTGAGAGCCGTGAGCTTGACCTTAATTTCCTCCAAGACCTCGTCAAAATTCGTGACCATTTCGAGTGGAACTTTTTCCTCTTCCTCAATCGCGTGTTTTAGGGTGGTTTCAATGCCCTCGATTAATTTCTCAACTGCACTGGGGACTATTTTAAAACGATAGGGAATATCTGCTCGGAACACCCCAGATTCCAAAGCTTCTACGTGACCACCGACATAAGTTTCTTGATCTAGAACGTGGCCATCTGAAGTCAATTTGTTAAATTCCTGTTCCTGCTTGTTTGGGTAGATGATGTTTGCGTGGTAGGCTTCTACCATCAAGAGCGACTCACAGAGAGTTCCTGAACCTTTCCGAAGTACCTGAAGAAACATTTGGATACATAATACATTTTTAAATATAAAAAATTGTACTTAAATTCCTGATTGAAATTAAACCAACCTCATCAGGCTCCATGGGAATAATAGTGCACAAAGCAAATATGAAAGGATGTACATATTTCTGATAAAGATAGAAAGTAGCGACTGCATCGGAAACCGAATAATTGGCCAGCACTCTCGGTTCTTCAGAAGCAAGTCTGCACATTTCTTCTGGATCCAATTCAACTGGATCGTATCTTAACTTTGCTTTAGCTACAGCCTTCAAGTTTTGAGAGCCTACTGGTAGATATGAGTCACGTTTTACCCAACTGAAAATAACATGTATTAAATACTTCGTTGGCTATTAGTTTTCTATAAACTAAAGCTAAATAAATTACAAACCACAAACAGTCCATATGCATTGCAGGCCGACAGGCATAAACTCCATCCTTATTTTTCGCAAATCCAATTCTATCTTTCATATTCATTCCATGGATTGCAGCCCTCGTCTCGACAAATGGCCAATCAAAAAAGTCTCCATTGTAAGAAACAAATACGTGAGGTTTCACGTCGTTGATATGATTGAAGAACTTATTTATCAGAGCCTTTTCATTTGGTTCGTTGAAAACGGTAAAGACACCTTCGAATTCTGGCTTTGGAGTATATTCAAAATCCTCGACATCACATGAAATTATTTCTCTGTTTGTTATTAAGTAACCCTACAAAAATTCATTGTTAAATTCTAAATTAGACGATTTAGAAAGTATATTTGCAGTTGTAGCTATAAAAAATTTAAAGGCACCTGTGCGTCAATCATGTAGGAGATCATCATGATTTGATCGCTGTTAGCATCAGGAAATTTCAGGGGTAACTTTGTCGTTTCGATATCATAAGCTAGAACTATTGGATCTGGTCTTTCCACAATGTCATCCCTTCTGGTGATTACTGGTGGTTGCTGAGTTCCACAAGTTTTTATGGAGTACCAGGCACCGACAAAAATCTTCATGTCGATTGATACACGAACATGGTGGGGTACGTCATATTCTCTGATGGCAAAATAATTTAATTTTGATAACATCTATTAACACATAAAATTGCATCAAATTAATATTTATTATCTCACCGGATATCAAGAATATTGTCCATGTGATCGACCTGTTTCTTCGTTTCATGAATCCTGTTAGGATTCAATGTTTTGGTCAGCAACTGATCATAGTACGTGTTATTCTTTTCACGTTCTCTATTAATTTTTACAGCACTCATTATATCTCTCTTTACTTTTGTCATGTTAACCAAATTAGAAAATTTTAACTTCAGGTATCTCTGCTTTAAACCGATCAAGTGATTTGGCTGAAATAGAAAGGCATAATTACTAAAATCTACTTTAAAAAATAAAAACCATTATATTATCCTAAATACTGAAATAATGTACATATGAATACAAATTACCAAATCGAGGTCTTCTTTCGTGACGCTATCGATTTTACTTATGAATCCAGAGTATTTTTTAAATAAGAACGTGGAGACTTCCTGTATAGTATCTTTGCGACAAAGTATGTAAAAATAAGGCTCGTAAGGTAACGAGACTTTAAAACGAGAAAAGTCCTCCTCAAGGAAATAATAATCGACACCACTAACCAGCTGTTTATCATCTTCTACGATGTCAGTCTATAAATAAAGAAAAGTTTAGATCTTCATTCAATTTTTTAAACCTTATATTAAGGATCCCAATTGAAAAAATTCTTGAGGAAATCGTCCTGTCCTTTTCAGACGAGGAAATCACAATGAAATCCATGTGGTTTTTTCAAATTCCTCGAGGAATTCACAAGGATTAATTCTCTGACTCAGGATTTATCTCGCATTTGCCTTGTTCAAAAATAACATGACTTTCTCGAGGATTTTTTTAATAGGGATAAATACTATAGCATATTTTAAATTACCGCGTGCATGTTGAGTAAAAATCCTATTCTTTCTTTAACGTCCGTTACTCTATGAAATCCATATAAAGCATCAATTTTAATATTTTCCTTCGCTAAATTCAGTCTTCCTTCCGCAGTGTTTTCCCTGAAAATTCATTAAGGATATCCCAGCGATTATCAGTGACTTCGTCCTGAGCTTATTTTTATAGATTTTAACTTAAGAAAAAATATAATTTTTGATGTAATTAAATTTAAAAGAACTTAAACTATCCACGAAAAACAGGTGAACTCAAAATTCTGACCAGTAGTGTAATTAATTAAGAAAATATAAACGACACAAAGAAATTATAAATAAAGGTTAGGTGCAACAAAACTTTTGCTACAACAAACTGAAAGTTTAACAGTTATGCAAGTAAAAGTTGAAAGAAAGTATATTTTCTATTATTTTCAAAAGAAAACAAGACTATAATACTTCTAAAATAGAAAAACTGATATTAAAAAGTAAACAAGTTGAAAGAGACAAAACAAACCTCGGAACATTTTCTCCTTGACCAAATCTTCTTTTAAACGCGTTAGTTTTTTCTGGACGATAACGTCCAGTATTTACAGACATTTTGCCCTAACTTAATACTACAATAAACTAAAAAGAAACACTTTTAAACTAGTTTTGGATACTTATTTTTAACGTCTATTCTCTAAAACTGTTATGGTTATGATTGACAGATTTTGCGGGAAATTTGTAGTGGGAAAAACGATTCCTACTTTTCCACCACTTTGCCACCACGTGGTTTGAAGCATCAGCGCCCCCTGGATTATTCAGTTTTTTAATAAGAAAATATTTTGAAAATATACAAAATCTGACAAAATCCACAAAATCTGATACAATATAAGGAATATAAGGCAATACGGATGACTAAAAATATTCGTTGCTACAACGAAATTTTTTTCATTTACAAAATCAGACTTGTAACTAACCTGTAACCTGCTGTAACATAACAAAGCCTGTGTCAGAGAACTTATGTATATAATTATGTACATGCCTTTGTTGCAGTGCAGAGATTGCAGAGATGTCACATTTCACAATGTCACGTGACAATGTGACATTGTGTACAGGCAAACAGGCTCCGTGGCTCCGATCACTCATCGCTATATGTATATTGTCATATATCAGTTTTTCTTATAAATAATCTAGTTATAAATAATACGACGACAAAAAGTATTTTTAAATTTAAATATTGTGCAAATTGGTTGAAAATTTGGTGTCAAATGATGGAACTCATGAGCACGCATGAGAATGTGAATAGTTTTCTTGTGAAAGAGGTTAATTGCGGTATGATCTTACTTGAATAAGTTTCTGTAATTTATCGTTTAATTCCTCACTGCTACTTCGTTCATCGACTCTTTTTGATTTATTTATTATTCAGGTATTCGTATGTCACTTTGTTAATATGTAGTATAGTTTGGACTGTTTTGCAATTTTTTAACAACATTTTGAGTTGATTGCATTTTAAGTTGTTTTATTTCAAAATCAAAATTTTCCGAAAATAAAAAGAATGTTCAACATTTTTGGTCAAAAACTCGTTCAAATTTCTTTTCAATCGTTGCTCAAAACTACTCCAAAAATTTTTTAAATTTCTTTTCAAAACTTTTGTTTAAAATTTCTCTTTAAAATTTTTGTCAAATATTAATTAACAAGATTAATTTATTATATTAAAATAAAAGATGTTCTTCTCAACTTTCTTAAATTCAAGAGATTTTTTATTTATCTCTTTTCTAATCTCTATTCTAATTTCCAGAACGTTGACATGGCTGCTCAGATGACAGCAATGCTGGCATCATTGCCAACACAAGACCTTCTCTGGGAATTATCAAATTTGGTTGTAATGAAGGAAATGAAAGTAGCAATAAGTGAATCAGCAAAATCTGGAGTGTTGGTCGGAACGCTTACGATGGTATCCGGACTTCTTGGTGGTCCTCCAGGCATATTGTTTGGTAATTTAATGTTTTTTTTTTTCTTTAAAAAAAATATAATCTCATTTTATTATATTCTGTTTTAAAATGACTGAATGTCATATATTACATATTGATTCTTTCTCTTTTTTCAGGTGGTGTTGTTGGAAGCTTTGTGGCAGCCTACATGGCTCAAGGAAAGTTCAAGACAGTACCAGAAATAATTAACCAAGATCTGACACCATATCAGAAAGAAAAACTAGCGGATGAATTAAGAAAGTGTCTTACAGCACAAAACATTTATACAGTTTGTGAATTTGTTCTACGAGTACAAAGTAGCGAATTATTGCTAGAAGCAATAGTGCAAATTGTTCGACAATTTATTACCTCGGACTTAGCAATGAAGATAATGTAGAGTAATTTTTCAAGGTAAAAGATTTTTATTGTACACGAATTTAAAGAATGCGAGAAAGAACTAATGTTCGAGACTGACTATTTTTCACTAAACCGTTAATTTAAAAAAATACTAATACTAAGTAACTTAGTCCTCTGTTATTGTTCGTTCTTCTGTTGAAAATTTAATTGTTCACTTCTATAAAATTTTAGTTCAAAAGAAGGATTTCATAGGTTATAGGTTTCAAATATTATAATAAAAAGGCTACTTATTAAAAATTAAATCTACAATAATTAATTTCAATTTATGTTTATTATTTTTAAATGTCTTACACAACATTTTGAATTTCCCAAATCTGATAGATACTTA
>JAUEJJ010000047.1:11959464-11974279 GCA_032164275.1 Synergus coniferae | reverse complement strand
TCTTCTAATGAATTGGAAATACTCCGTTCCCCTTTTATTCTACTAATAATTCGAGGAATAAGGATGAATAGATTGAGTGAAATATTAAATTCTAAATTAATCAATAACCAAATTCATAACCACTAATTGTTGAGTCACACTGATTAGCTATAACATATTTATCTGAGTATTTCAAGTTAATTTGACTTTTCAATATAATATATGAAAGGTTGACAATAGAAGGAATTCAAAGCTTTGTTTAATCTCGATCATTCTTAAACTGAAATTGTAAAATTCTAATCTTCAAAATTTTTAAATTGTTCACTATACTTTTCAAAACAATTCATATTAAAAGAATTATTCAACTGTTGTGGGTTCCAATTTATAATAATTCAAATTACTTTAATTTTAAATTTTTTGTAATATGTTCATATTTGAAGATTTCTCTTAGAATCGTTCATTCTTCCAAAATGAACAATTCTTCTTTGAAGACTTCAACCTTTTTTTAAATTTGTTAAAAATTGTACTTGTTTAAATTATTATAGTATCGCTAGACACCCCGAAAACTGTTAATTTCATTACTCAAATAAATGATTTTTCGTATAACAATTACAATAAAAAATATTGTAAAGATATATTTCTTCTAGAAAAAGTTACTCGTGTTAAATAAAATCTATAAAAACACACAAACTCATACTTTAAATTTTGCGACTAAATTCATTCAAATAAAACGGTGTACGCAAAAAAAAAAGAGAATGGTTAGTAATTACATAGGCATCCTAATTTAAATTAATCTAATTTTTAAATAAAATTTTGATTCTATAATTTATTATTTTAAACTTGAATTTCAATTAAAAAACTTCGAATTATGATTGAATTTACTTTGATGACTTAAAAGTAAAGAAACTTCACTTCATAATTGATTAAGAATTAGAAAAATGAAAATATTTCAAATAAAACTGAATTTTAAAAAATTATAATAAAACACGAATAGAGAGGTGATAAAAAGTATAAAATACAAAAATGAATCCTCGGGTTTTCTATGCATAGAAGAAAAAATTATCTTAAATATCAAAGAGATGCTTGGTCTTTTTCGATACATTTTTCCCGTGCCTTTCTTGCTTTTTAAAAATACGTTAAACAGACTGTTTCTTGATATTATTTAGATTTAGTTTCAATAAATTTGATTAATCCTCAAAGTATATTAATTGAAAATAGAAAAGGAGTTATTTTCTCGCGAAACAAGAAAGGGCGATTCCTAAGCTATAAAAAATTCAAACACAATGAATATCCACTTTCTAATTAAACCTTTCAGTTTAATTAACTGTCACTGCACGATTTTTATAAATAAATACAACATATTTCCGTGCCAGTTCAGGCCATTCATCCGAGGCATGTTTGGAAATATGAAGAATTTAAACATTCATTTACCTTTATAACTGTCCCACGTCGGAACGATGGCAGCACGATGTCTTCAGGCCGGTCCCTGGAGATCCCTCCTCTTCTATAGACTTCTCCGAAGACCAGGGACATTGCAGGGGCCATTTTTTCTTCAGATCCTCTTGTTATTAGCTTGCACCAGATCTGAAAAATTAAAAGATATTAACAAATTGTTCAAATAATACGAAGCTAAACTAATGAAGCTAAACATGAGGATATCCCATTATAGGTTTTATGAGAAACGCTATTGCTAATTTCTCGCCACAGGCAACTTTGCATTCTTTATTGGTTGAGTATACAGATGAAACAAATTTTCCCGGACAAGAACTTTCGAATTTGACAACAAAAAATAATAATAAAAAAACCGCAGATAATTACACTAAAAAAACTCTGGAAAAAACGTATCCTGAAACTACTAAAAGAGGGGTGTTTGAACTTTTTTGCTTTTATTTTCTTTTATACTTCAAACTTTACTCTATCGGAAAATTTTATAGGATCTGTATACCCAACGTTATTTATATTATTTTGATACTCAAAATTGATCAGGTTTTAATCCCATTTACTTTTATTAAGAACTAAAAGAACTAGTTCAATTGAATTGAATTTAATTTATAAGTCAAATCGTTAAATTGTTAATTTCAAGCATTAAAAAGTATTTTTTCCAAATTTAAATCGTAAAATATTGTTAAAATTTTAAGGGTATATGTATATGCTACTTACTATATGAGCAAATTTAGATTACTCAGGTTTTTTTCTACAATTTTTACTTTTACAAAAAAAATGATAGTGAACAGCCGTCCGTGTTCACGTTCTTGACCGATGTGCACTATTATTTATTTGAAGAAGTAAAAATTGTAGAAAAAAACCTGGGTAATCTAATTTGTTCATTTTGTAAGTAGCACATGTCCTTAATAACGAAGCCAGACGACAGTAGGAATAATCGACTGTTTATGTATTTTTTAGTAAAAATACTAAAAATATTTCTTACATATGGTCTTTCAATAAGGTGAGAAAATAACCATTCTCACTAAAAAACGATTTGACTTAATCCATGTTATCAATTTGTATGTAACTGCGTCATCATGGTGTCGCGTCCGCTATTCAATTGTTTTATCAAATTATTATTATAATGAAAAATATTCCACACTGGCAATCTTGAAATTTCCGGAATTAATTTTGTTATAAAGTTTTTCAATAATAATTCTACTTTTTATCTTCATGACTATCCACTCAGAAGACTGTAAAAAATGTTACAGAATTCTAACTCCAAAGGAAAAACAATGAACTTACAGCTTTAAATGATTTGAAAATAAAAATAAAAAAGCATTTACCGATTCACAAGAAAAAGAGCCTACTGCATGCGTTCTAAACTTCGTTTGATTATTAAACAAACAATGTTAACAAGAACTCATGCGCAACTAGACGAATTTCTAACCTCAAATGTCAAATGATTACAAATTGAAAATTACACTTATGAACTTTTCAGCACTCTGATTATTAATTATGATTGAATAATTAGTAAGTAAAACTTGAAGACAAAAAAATAGCCATTTTAGCATTCCATGAGATTTCAATGAATAAAATCAAAAAAACGAAGGTATGATGTAACTGTATCATCAAATGCGACAATATCTTACACACCCCAATTTCATACCAGAAAAAAGAGCTTCAGGCTATTTGACAAACAGATGATTTAGAACCTTTAGAACAAACACGACAAACACTCATGAAGAAGAAAGAGAAACACACTTTTGACTTTTGTTGTGGTTGGGGGGAGGGTATGGGAGGGTAGCGGCTGGTAGCGGAAGTAATTTTTAGGCGGGAGTATAATAAAGTCTGAAGATTCAAAAAAGCACTTAAATAGTTTTTAAAACATACAATAGGAAATATGATAATTATTTACGTGTGTCGAAAGTTAGGTATGAAAATAACGATTCTTGCTAAAAACAATACATACGTCTTTTGCCACAACGACAACAATCACCAACCCACTCTGAATATTTCTACTCAAGGTATCAATCGGAGGTTAATTAGCACTGAAAACACTTAAAACTTACGTGATTTAACGTAAACACTCACAATTCGTTGAGAATCGACCACAATTTATGAAAAGTCTGATAATAATATGCAACAACAGAGAACAACGACGAAGTACCTGTCATGGCGACCGTCAGCGACCGTTGTTCAACTGTTTTGTGAATATGTAAATACATATGTAAAAGGAACTTTTAGAGGTGGGGGGTGGTGGGGGTAGCACGGAATATTGTTTTGGCGGGATTCTTTAGAAGCTAATAAATTATAATAAAATATGTAGATATAATAATTTAACACTCAAAGCAATTAAAACTTATGCGATTTAACGCAAGCACTTACCATTCGACGAAAATCGACCACAATTTATGGAAAATCGGACAACAGAGAGCAACGAAAAAGTACTTGTCATGGCGTCCATTGTTTAACGATTTTGTGAATAAACAAATAACGAGTTTTTAATGGCATTTGCACGTGTTGGCTTCCTGCTGGAGAAATTCACTTTATCATCGCGTCAATCCCAAGGAAAAAAGTGATTTCAGAAACTTAAAGAAAAACAATAAATGTGGAGAAATTATTTTAAAAATTAGCAACACATCCACTCTCTATTGTAGCCTGGTGCGATGTGAAGATGACAATGAAAATTATTTGTGATTATTTGAAACCCGCTAAACCGCAGTGCAGCCAACAAGCAAAAATTAAAAGCAAGAAAAATAAATAATTTTTGACAAAATATACTAAAATTTCGTTCAGAATTTCTGAATATATTTTAACTAAATACACTATAGTTGTCAGAAAGTTCTCTTGTGCAAAGAATTTTTAGCCATTTAAGAAGTTATGCAGATTTCTTGAAAGTTAAAAAAGTTTGTCCATTGGCTATCCTGTGTCGTTGTACGCAATTGGCGGGAAAATACGAATAGTTTCAAAACAAAATTAGGATGATACTGTTATTCAATCAATGTTTTCTTTCAAATTATGCTCTTCTAGATTTAAAATTACTTTAAATTTTATTTTCATTAGCTAAATTCGGTGGAAATTCGACACAGAATACAATTGTGAGGGCTTTTCAAAATTATGAAATAGGAAAACAATAAATGATTATGGTGTACTGTAAAGTATTCCATACTTTATTAGTCTTGATAATCAATGGATGTGACATTTATAAAAACCTAGAAAGCTACATGTATATAAATATATGTATATAAATGATCTATTTACAGTGTCAGAAGGGGCGGTTTAATATTGACTTTATTGAATATATTTATTCAGATTATAAAAATCAATCAGACCTGAATTACTGATGATAAAAAACCTTCTGAGTACATATATCTCGTTTAAAAAACCAACTATAAAAATTTCACACATTAGCTGCCATAAAGTGCGTAACACACCAAGTGCAATTAGCACTTAACATCTCCCAAAACTATCTGAAAGAATCACATGTGATTCCAGATTTAAATGCCAATAATATCGCAGACAATTAATTATTATGCAGTCAATAAAATTATACATTTTGATCGAGTTAATATTAAAAGATAAAATTAATAGCCTCTGTTAAAAAAAAGCAAAGCTGCTAAGAAACACAATTTAACCGCATATCCTTTTAAAAATTAATCAAGTTACATAAAAAGTCCAGTAAAATAAATTGAAGTAATTCCATGATCAAAAAGGCGGCAATGCATCTTAAATATTGTGCGAAGATCGCGACAGTAAGTACTTATTCAATAGGAAAAAATCTTTTCAATTATTCATAAGCTTGGACTTGCTGTTATTATTAATTTTTTTAATCACTTAAACGTTGAATGTTTTTTGAGTTAATATTTTAATCGACGTGAACGTATTGTCCAGTCACTGTTGCAGTTTGGTGATATCTCCTCCTTCCAGCAAAGTCTTCATTCTCCTCGTTTAGTTGGGCTGAACTTGTTTCAACCCCTGGATGAACTGGAGTTACGACAATTTGCTCATAATCGTAGACTTTCCTTCTGAAAGAAAAAATGTTACATCTTTCTTAGCATTAACATTAAATGTATTAACATTACCATAAATTATAAATTGTGATATTTTAATTTTAAAAAACTTAGAATTTAAGAGATTAATAAAATAAATTTACCCCATCAATCTCAGGAGCGAATTCTTTAACCACTCGAAGAAATTAAATTCAGCAGACACTCCAGGCTTTACTGCAGGATTCGCATGACCAATGTAACTCCAAACAAGAAAAACGACAATAATATTAGCTGTTGCATATCCCCAGTGAACCAGGAACATTATTAGAAGCTTGACAAGTGCCTGAAATAATAATAAAAAGAATGTAATTAACTAGAAAATTAGAAAAATAGTACATCACAAAAATTAACTCCCTAGCATGCTTGTTAATATTTTAAATGTATTTTGCAAAATACTTACACCCACAAGGGAAAACCATCGATTGCAAAAGGGACTATACCAGTTCCCTAATTTTCCATGGATATGAACTCTCCTGGTTATAGTATCAGCAATACTGCTATTTTCATCCACACTCGGCGAGGAATCGATGATTACGTTGTCCGAAAAATTCGGATTCGACTGAAAAGAATATTTTTTATTAATATTTCCGCTTCCAGTACAAAAGAAAATAATATACTCTTAAAAAATAAACTTACAGTAATGTTCTTGTGTCTAATTCTCTCAGGGAATAAGGTGTCCAAATCGTTTTCAGTCTCCAGAATTTCATTTCTCTCAGAAGCACCATAATTTCTATCAAAAGTTGGAGTTTGGGAAGAAAATCTCTGTTCCCTCGAATGTCGCAAGTCAAAAGTTTGTGCTAAGGCGAAGTAAGCATAGTCCATGCAAGCGTATGTCAGTAAAAAAGGCATTGTAACGATAGGAGCCAGTGTATTAATCTGACCCGTGATTATAAATGCAAGAGTGACGACAGCCACGACCAACATTGCGTAAATTGGTACTTTATTTGGTCCTTTCTAAAAAAATAAAACAAAAGTTAATAATAAAGTTAAGAAAATGATTATTATACATATTTAAGGGCATATGTTGCTTACCATTTAATTTCACCAACTTTAAGTTTGCAATGATAAATTTATTTTGCTAAAACTAAGCGATAAGCCTCCGTTTCATACACGCGGAGGTAGATTACATAGTACAGTAAAAGATATTTATTACTACGTACGTAAAATTGGCTAAATTAAATTTGCTCCGATGGTAATTACCACATCCCATTAAAGTGTAAAAAAAAGACAAAAAAAGAAACAAAACAATTAAAGGCAGACCTAAAAATTTCAGATTGAAGATAAATACTCACTCCTCTTTGCAAGCAACTAATTCCCGGTATCACATTTTGTCCAGCAATAGATTGAAGAACTCTTGGAGTTCCATACATTGCCCCCAAACAACTACTAAATGATGAAACGTAAAGACCAGCGAGAAGTAAAACTGAAAATGCCGATACTGTCGAAGCAATCATAAAGTTAGTTTTTAAAGCTTCTCTCGTACAAGTGGCAGCCAAACATAAAGAAAAAACCAAATATAAAACAGTTCTGTAAAGAAAAAAGTATCATATAGGAGGTATATATTAATTTTTATGATATTTCATTAAAAACTATTATCAAATACCCAGTTCCTAAAGCAGCAAGAGTTCCATTAGGAATATCAGTAGAAGGTTGTCGTAAATCACCACTCATATTAATTCCAGCTAAAACTCCAGTAACAGTGGGAAAAAATACTCCGAAAGTAGTAAACCAGCCGTAACCATTTTCATAGGATGGGTAGGTATTGTTTCTTAAATTTCCAGTTAGCCAGCCTTCGAAACCAATCTCTGAAAAAATATACAAGAATAATGCTGTTAAGTTATTTTGGGATTAACAAATTATTGCATTTAGTAAATTTTAATGAAATTTACCAGGATTATCATGGGTGAAACTTCCCACTATAAAATCTGCACCAGCGAGGAGTAGAATTAGTAGAAGGATAAATTGAAGTTTCACCACCCACTTTACTCCTGCGACATTTATTACTGACAGTAAGACAACTGCAGCACAAGCAAAGCCTCGTTGTGCCCAGGTTGAATCAAGGCCAACAAGACCTGCCATCGATTCTCCAAAACCCAAAACATTAAGAGCACAACCAACAGCCTAAAATAAAAAAATTAATTTTATATTAAATTATGCATGTGTAACGTACTTTGATTAATTATTTATACTTTACCTGTCCAAAACAGTACAATAATCCAATAGATCCACCGAATCTTGATCCAAGAACATGAGATAGTAAAAAATAAACTCCTCCACTTTCGACTCGACATCTTTCACAAATTCCTACTGCTGAGAGAACTGTCACCAAAGCGACACAAACTGAAATTATATTATATAACTTTAAGATAAAAAGGAATAAAGTAAAAATTAATTAGAAATATTTCATTTGCCTTTTGTGTATTTATGTAATTTATTTAATCCTTAATAATAATAATAATAATAATAATAACTACCAGTTGCTAAGATGATTAAAACAGCATTTAAAGCACCTGCTTGGCCTACTATCCATCCAGATCTCAAAAAAACAATGACTCCAAAGATATTAATGAGGCAAGAAGTGAAAACTCCGTCCCAAGTTCCAAATAAAACTGGTTGTGATATAAAGAAATTTGATTTCCACCAAGGGTCGGAATTCTGAAAGTGTTTAAGAATTTTATTTCGATTTTGATTTTAACTATATATTAAATTACTCACATATTCCTGGGCGAAAAGTTCATTTGTCCCAGTTTGGTACATTTCAGGTCCAAATTCATCGTAGTTTCTATTTCTATTTTGGTTTTGTTGACTTGTATTATTTTCTGCATCTCCCAAGCCATATCTAGTCCAATCGACTTGACGATCTCTTCTTGGGTCACTAAAAACTACGCTCGTATCTTCTCTAGAACCCATTCTGAATATTTCTACAGCCTTTTGATCGTTATTTCTTAAAAAACATCGTCCTCATTTTAACCTAAAAAAAATCTTGTACGAGATAAATTAATTATTTATCTAATATATTAAGCATCTACCTATATTTATTATAATTGAAAATAATGTACACGTGGTCTAAGTACATACGTAACAAATGATCTTCGAAAAAAGAACATTTTCAAATAAACACTTGATTATAACCTTAAAATTTATATAAAGTAGTACATTCTTATTTAAAAAATGATTAGGTAATAAAAATCTAATATATGAAATAAAAAGGAATAAATTTATTATTAGAAACAAAGTTTTAACGCAGATTTTAGACGAAACTGAAGAAACTGTTTATATACTATTGCGACTATTGCAAACAAATAGAGGTTATGAACACAAATATAATGATTTTTAGAGATTCAAAAATAGCCTCAAATCTTAAAATTACATATGTATATACTTAATATACTAATATTGTGCTAAAGTATATTTATTACAAACCTTCAATAAATTTATCACAATGTAAACATCGTTCTGTCAAATGTCAAATGTGTCAAAAATATATACTACATACATATATGTACGCTGACCACAGATAGACAGAGACAGACAGAGACAGACAGAGAGAGAATGAGAAAGGTTGAGAGAGAGAGGGGAGGTATTTTTTATAGCAGGGTTTTTGTTCTAAATTAATATTATACATTGTTCAACTTGATTCTCTTTTCAATTGGTTACATTTCGTACAATAGTATTCAATAAAAATTCCATTCACATGAATTCACATGATGACTAATAAATAATAAATAAATAATCGCATTCACAATATGTAAAAATTGAAAATTAGTTTCTTTTCAAAATGTTTAGAATCCTTTTCATATTAATATGAAATTTTTAATAGAATAATTAATATCGGTACGCTGATACACCTTTATTTGTTATTTAAAGACTTTCATATCTTTTAACGAATTCTTTAATTTTCAGAAATAATACAACATTACATATGTATTTCTAGAAATACACTGCAACAATTCGAAAAGCTTTTACACCTAATTCTTTGCCTTTTCTTTTTTGCCCTTTTCCGGTCTTGTACTGGGAGATTTGAAGGCATCTAAAATATCCTGTTGCTTTACCTGAATATCGACGTTTTTCACTTCAGCTTTTCTGCGATACCGATTTATCGCGGCTGGAGGTGAAAATTCAATTTCCATGTCGGAAGCTGTTGAACTGGAGCAAACGGAGTTGTTGTCTTTGTTCTTAGTTACCTTAAATTGAAGAGGTTTTACTTGCTCCTGTATTTCAGGATTATCCACACTCTCCTGCTTAATAGGGTACATCGTAATATAATAAGTTCCATCCTTCCTGTGAATGTGCAAAGTCGGTGGCAATTCGCTTTCCGAATTCTTTTCTTCCTTCTTTGCTCGCTGATGCCTTCCCAAAGACTGGAAACTTCTTATCTTCGTTGTTTTCCCTTTCTTTCCTTTTATAGGAGTAGATGGCCTACTGTCTAATGATGCTCCTGAGCTAGCTTTTGCTTCTTGCAATAGATCATAAACGTATTTTGAAATCGCTCCCGGTTTCCATCCCAATTTTGGTGGACTTCTTCCTAAAATTTCTCTTGTGTTCCAAAGCCATCCCATGTTTTTTGGTACTCTCATTCGTAAACTGAGGCAATTTTTGTGGCCGAAGACAACTCCAGCATTTAGTTTTCCGAGCGTGTAAATGTACTTCAGAATATTTTTGCTTACTTTCACAAACGAATTACTCGAGGCATGATCTCCATTTGAATCTGGGTTCAGAATATTAGCTCATTATTTTCAGGCGAAACTTTAAACTGTATTTGAGTTATTTGTATTGTAGATAATCTAGCTTTACCTGTATTTTTACTCAGAAGTTTTCCTCTATTTTGCCTTTTTTCTTTATTTTCGACTTTAATATTACCGCTCATTTTCGATGAATGAACAGTTACACTGTTGTTAGGTTTTTTACTATCAAACATTCTGTTACTACTAGTTGTAGAGTTTTCTAAGTCATCTCTACCCTTCTTCTTTTTAGACTTGCATTTGGATTCTCCACAAGGACCAGTTTCGATTTGCGATGTTTCCTGTTTCAATTTCTGACCTTCGTACAATACTTTTTCTGATTTATCCTCTTTTCTTTTTAGTTTAGCGAGAGCAGGGATCAGATTTTCAGTTTGAGAATTCAGCATTTCACGAACTGATGAATTTGATATCTCTTGTTTACCTTTCATTTCGGAAACCTAAATCAAATAAGAAAGTATAGATGTCTTTAGTATCTCAGAAAATTGATCGAGATAAAATTTTTAGAACGTAGTTTAATAATATTAGATTTATATTAATACCTTTTTCTCTTTTGTCTGTGAATTTTGAACTTGTAAAACATTTGTGTTTGGAGTATCGGTAAGTCGATTTTGATTTTGAGAAATCTTTGGGATTTTTGGTTCACACGTGTTACCAGTTTCCCTTTCTCTCCCAAAAAAAGGACTTTCTGAAGGATCTGGTAATCCCAAACCAACTAAACCAGGTACTTTTCCAATGGAGTCAACAAATTCTTCAAGATCCTTAAAGGCTTTACACAAACAGTCGATGCCCAAACATGGTTTCTTAGAACACGTTCCCCCTGAATTTAATCCTCCTCCTAGTTTTCCGAAACACCCACAGCCTGTTTTATTAGGCGTTGCTGTATCTTTCCAAGCTGATTTACAGGCACCAGAAACTAAGGTTTCCATTGTTTGATTACTGGGGAGGTCATTCTGGGGTGAGAAATTTAAGAAGATTGGATTATCTATTATTCCTCCTGACTGTTTTCCAGTTCTAGATGAATCTGTAATTATATCGTGTATATAGTTTCTGAAACTAAAAATTCAAATGTAAACGTAAACTAAAAAATATAGAAAAGATTACCTGGACCATCTTTACAACATCCTCCTCCTCTCATCCGAAACAATTTACAACAGTTTTGAACTTTTCCAGTACAGCAACTTCCGGTATAACAAGGACTTGTTGGTGAAGCTCCATGATGATCTCTAGGAAGTGGATCCAGTAACCTGGTCCCAACACAAAGACCACCTGCACAACCTACTCCACCACAAGACTGGACTTTACTCAAAGTCTTTAAGTAATTCCCATCATCAGGACAAATACATAGTGGATCCGCTTTAAGAGAGTTTGGTTCTTTCCTGAATATTTCTTTAATCTGCTTTCTTGAAACAACTTCTGGAAGGAGAGGAAAAAGATCAGGAGGTCCTCCATCCCTTTTAGCAAGGTCCTGACAAATCGAAGTTAATCCAACTACATTCTGTGGCTTCAAAGACCGAACGTCACCTTCCTGTTCTAGCAGAGAGTCACAAACTCCAACCTGGTTCATTTCAGGTTCAGCCTGAATTTTGGTGCATTGGAATTCGTTGGGTGATTGAGAACTTTTGAAAAGAAAAGATCTGTCTTGCAAGGCAAATTGAGTTACTATTAATTTTCCAAAACAGGATAGCCTCAAAAATAACGTGATGGTGCCAGAAGGGTTTCCCTGATTGTCAATGAGATTGTAGGTGTTTTTTATAACATAAGGTTTGGGGAGGTGATTTTTATCGTTCATAGCCATTGCAACTTGGTCGCAAAGACATCCTGATAATAATACTTTAGTTTCACAGATAGGAGGTTTTTCTTTTTCTGGTTCGCATTCGTTATTCTCAGTTGGTGTGGATATTTCAATTTTTAGGGGCTGCGAACGCATTGCTTGAACTAAATCGTTTGGCTTTTTTGGAAAGAGGCATGATTTTCCCATACTGAAATCCACCGAACCTGACTTTAATTTATCGCTCTTCGATTTTGTCGGGGTTTGTGCTTTCTTTTTCGTGTGAACGAATTCCTCTTGATTTAATACGAATACTGGAAAATCTATGAACTTTAGACCAACGCTGATGGGTGAATTTGCTATTCGTTTTATCGTTTCGGTATTTAGATTAATGTGGTCGATGAGAAATTCTAACATATAGAGCTGTTCTTCATTAAAATCGGAGCAAGTTTTAAGATCCATTTTTTTTAGAGGATTCTGAAATTCGTTTTTTTGAGTTTTAAATCTTGAGGATGATATAGAAATTAACGAGAGTAAAAATGCATTGCGGACTGAGAATTTTGAAAAAGACTCCTCGCGATCCAGAACGTGTCAGTGTTCACCTGACATCTGTCAATATTAGGTAAGGTTACAAGTTAAAGAAATTTCTTTAGCCAATCGAAATTTGTATGTAGATTTAAAATTTGAAAAACAGAAGGATTTTACTTGAGTAGTTGTAAAGTCTAATTATTAATTAAAATTCGATAGTTATTATTCGCGTCAAATTAAATAAAAATTTTATTTAGATACAAGCAGATACAAGACTGATTATACTTAATAAATCTGAAAGAGTAAAATATTAAGTCGATAAAATCTAAAGTTATTTTATAGGAGGAGTTATTTTTACATATTAGCTGATGGTATCAAGTTCTTCAATAAATGTTCTACATTTTCCTTTTAGAACTTTTAGGGCTTCGATAAAAAGAACGGAAGAGGGGAGTGCACCGACCGACTCGATAGTAACTGAAAGATTTCAATAAATAGATTAAAATAAATACTTTGGAATTTCGGAGAATTCACATAGAATCGATAAGTAGAAAATTTAAAAACACTTACAAATGAAGTGATCTGGTTCTCGTTCCAACAAAACGCAATCTTTCAGATCCTCGTGTTGTTCAACATTACGGGAACAACTGTCGTAACGGGAATTCTTCACTTTAGCTTCAGTACCACCAGATTTACTTGGTACTATTTCTATCACTCCAGGACTGAAACAACTTTTCAGTCTTTCTGCCATTTCATCCTTTACAGGTTTGAGTAAGGTAATTCGTGGCATGAGTCTGTAAAAGGCCGTTGCTGAAAAAATTATAATTAAACAATTTATTTGTGCATATCAAGTGAAAATAATTCGCCCCGTAATTAGTGCATTTAAAAATACTTGCTATAGTGTATACATACAGACGGGCGAAAATTTAGCGTGATCTCTACCGATTCCTTTGACGGCATGCAACAAAATGTTCATCTCATGACCAGGATTCAATTCGTTTAGCAGAATGTCTTGATGAATAACTCCTACTTGTTTTTCACCTTCAGGGAAAAGTTCGTGTTGACTGCCAAACGGAACCCATTTTATATCTCCACTGTAAACTGAAGAGTACGAGTTGTTATTGGTTTAATTAATTTGTTATTTGTAACGAATAATTAAAATTACAATTAGTATTATGACTTCAGTATTTATTTACCTTTGTGATTGATGTACATTTCCTCATGTCTTCTAGATTCCTTAGAAGCTTGTTTATTGTTCGTGCAGGTAACTTTAAGCGAATATCTTAAAGTATCATGCTCATTAACTTGATCGTCTTTGTTTTCTTCGTTTGATGGATATTCGAATAATCTAGCATCCGCCTTAAGAGGTACAAGCCCAAGTCTATAAATAGCATTAAATTTCTGATATTATTGGGAAAGTGAATTCAAAAATTGCTACAGTAATTTAACGATTGCTTTAGTGAATTGGATTTTTTTGGATTTGTTTAAGAATGCGAATTCAAATTTCCTAATCGGTTTCTTTTTCCTGGAAATGGATGTTAATAATCCCTAAATTGTTCTTACCTGTGAGCAAGTACTTCTTCCTGCATTACGCTCATATAATTTACAATAATAACCTTTTCAATTGCCATAGAAGGTACTTCACTAAGTAGAATTCTACGTATCGCATTAGCCAAAGAAGTCTGGCATCCAATCAAATCAAATTCTAATTCCATCTGATCTTCCGATTCTTTAATTATTTCTATTTTGAAATTCTACAACAAAGATATAATTAATAACAATTAGCAATTGTCACAACTTATAAATATAATAAGAATAATTATCTCAAAAATATACCTCTTTCAATTTTTTCAAGCTCCAGGGCTCTTCAAGATTCTGAAATTGAAAAACATAAATATATTACCTATTAATGTTTATGAAAAATTACAGACTAATTGTTCTGGAGTTTTACTTACATTAATAACTCCATGTTCTTCCATTTGTATCCGCGATTCTCGGGATTTTTTAAAATTTGAATTAGAACCCATTTTCAACGATTTGGAGGTTAGAATTCACAGTCTGATTATTTTCTTTGGAAATGTTTTGAAAAGCGTTTTCTTAGACAAGTAACTTTTTTCAGTCAAGTTTTGAAAAGTGAAAAGGTGTAAGGGAAGCGTTTGCAATTTGTAAGAATGTTAAATTTGCGTTTATATCTGTTTATATCGTTTATATACAAATCTCCGGCCTCTATACCACTCAATACCACTCTATACACTCAAATCTCTCAAATCTTAACTAATTTGTGCAAGAGACTCTCAGAAATCTTAACAAAATTCCTCTCTGAA
>JAUEJJ010000047.1:11918066-11943697 GCA_032164275.1 Synergus coniferae | reverse complement strand
TATATATATAATCACTAAGCTAAGCAGAAGATGCCTTGAGTAATCTATATTCAATTTTAAGTTACTGATACCAAAAGGAGTTTTGAAAACGCTTTGTTTTTCTTTGCGTAATTACCTATACTTTTTGACTCTCTTTTTTTATTTATTGATCTAACTTCAAGATGATGTCTGCTTATATAAGATTTTGTATCGACTTTGGACAAATGCCAAAGAATTTCCAATAAATCAGTGTTACAATGATTTTAAGATTTTTAAATTGACAAAATGTAAAATGAAGTTCAGTGAAAACCATGCTTTCGTGGATTTATGGGATGGCTAGCATTGCCTTTATCATTTTGTTTGTTTTGATTGGATTCGAAATTTATTTACATCGTGATTTCTACTTCACAACTTGATAAAATTTCTGGTACCTATATTAATAAGTTAAATTAATTCCTCATTTTAATAATAACTTGCTTTATTTGTTAGTATATAATAATAATAATATATATCAGTATATATATAAATGATTTATAAATACATAATTGTATAATACATTTCTTCATTTATTTTCTGGGTTTGTAGAAGTACTCTAAACATCGGAAAGTGTTTTAAATTGAACATTTTTCGTTATTTCTTTCGGAGATACAGCTTCCATCGCGTGTAAAATGATTTTTTTCTTTCCGTGTAGAATATGGAAACCATTTTCTGAAAATCTTCCCCGAATAGATCCAGTTTCCAGCCAAACAAATAAGGCAATTTTGTCCGACGTGAGTTCAATCTCATAATCCAAATAGTTTGCAACTTTTCCTGGCAGAGGTTTTGAATTTACTTTCATCTGCAACGACAAAGTAATTATTAGAGTAAACAAAAGAATTAATTATTCATAAATTAATTATTACTCTAAATTAAAACTGAATTTAATAATAATTTTATAATAACTTAATAATAATTTTCTTACAGTTATTGTGGCAGCTGGCAGAGAAACGGATTTTAGAGGAGTAGGGTATACATAATTTACGCTAATAACTTGGCTATCTGTTTCATTTTTTAGTACAAGTTCTAACAGACAATTTTTCCGTGCCGAAGCTAAAGATCCACATCCAGATTTTCTCAAAAAGTCATCTAACCAGAATTTTTTGACTGGTTTCGATTCATCGGCTTTCTGCAAGTTTTTATTTAAATATTTTTTTTTTACATTTAAGGGCATGTATTACTATCCGATCCCTACCTTACCGACATCTTTTTCTCTGCAACGTTACGTCTACATTTATTGAGATATCAAATTGAAAGTTTCAGTAATTAAAGTTAAAGCATTAAGGTACGTTTATCTGGTCCTAAATTTTTATAAAAATAAAAAATATTTTGAAAAACATTTTTTTTATAAATCTAAATATTTATGACCAGATAAACGTACCTTAATGCTTTAACTTTAATTACTGAAATTTCTAATTTGATAGCTCAATAAATGTAGACGTAACGTTACAGAGAAAAAAATGTCGATAAAGTAGGGATCGGATAAGTGATACATGCCCTTAATAAGTTTTACAAATTTGAAATAAAATCAAACTTTTAATTTCAGAAATCCATTTTTTGAAAGTATCATAATACCTACAACTGCAATGTTACTGAAGTTTTGAACAAACAATGGAAGTGTAGAACCCCATTTATAAACGTTCAATGTAACATAAAGTTTTTGCAATTTACGGTGCAAATCGGAAATGATATAAATCGTGACCTCACGGCTCTCGGATAAACTCGTCGTTATAATTACAGGAGCGAAGAAATCTTTAGCATAGTGATGCAACATCTTCCAACGACCTCCGAAGTCTATAAAATTAAAAAATAAATTAGAAACTGGAAGAAACTTACAGAATCACTTTTTAAAAGCTATGATACTCATAACGTTTCTAGTAAAAAAACAATTATTAGATTTTGACATAAACGTCACTGTGTCTTGTAATTCGGAAGTAATTTATAATTTTTTTGAAATGCTCTTAAAGAAACTAAGTTCATGGACCTGAATTTTAAAAAATATGTAAAGTACAGTTTACTTTCTTTAATATGTAATACGCCGTCCGCTATTTAACTGGACTTTTGTAATTTTTGTAATTTAATTAAATCCTCTCTTTAAAAAACGGTGTAACGAAAGTCTCGAAAATCTCGGAAACATTGTTGTTGCAAACCTGATTGGCTTTTGAATGACGAATAGGAAGGACAACAAAATAATTGCACATGTTTGTTTATTCTTCCCCTAAAATTTTACCCAAAAAGCTTCGAAATCCTTTAAAAATCAGTTAAAATCATTTAAAATTTCTAGAAATCTCTTGAAATCCCTTGAAAGTTTACCAAAATTTTGGGAATCATAAATCACTTGCAATCCATGTTAAAATTCGTGAAAATCTCTAAAAATTGCTAGAAACCTCTTAAAATTTCTTAACATTTAAAATTAAATATTAACTGTTAAAATTATTAGAAATCTCATAAAGTTCAATGAAATCCTTAAAAAATCTAAAAAATCATTTGAAAACCCTCTTGAAGTTCCTTAAAATTATTATGAATTTTATAAAATTCCATGAAATCCTTCAAAATTTCCGTAAAATTTTAGAACAACCTTCGACATCTTTTTATATTCTAGGAAATCTTATAAAAACTTGAAATCCGTCAATAATATTCCCTGAAAAACTTTATAGTCCTCCAAATTCCATAAAATATTTTAAGTCATAAGATTCTTTTGAAATTCATTAATATTCGTGAAAATCCTTTAAAATTCTCAGGAACTTCTTGAAATTCGTAAAAATTCTACGATAACATTTAAAATTACTTTACATTAAAATGCACTAAAATTATTAGAAATCTTATCAAACATGTAATCCTTTAAAAATCAGTTAAAATCGTTTAGAATTCGTAGAAATCTTTTGTAATTCCTTGAAATTTCACAAAATGTTGAAAATAAATCATAAATAAATAAATCACTTGAAATCCATGTTGAAATTCGCGAAAATCTCTAAAAATTGCTCTTAAAATTTCTTAACATTTAAAATCCATTAAAATTATTAGAAATCTCAAAAATTTCCATGAAATCCTTAAAGATTCTAAAAAATCTTTTGAAAAGCCTCTTGAAGTTCCCTAAAATTATTACGAATTTTATAAAATTCCATGAAATCCTTAAAATTTCCGTAAAATTTAAAAAAAATCGCTTGAAATTCTGTAAAATTTTTTAACAACCTTCGAAATCTTGTTAAATTTTAGGAAATTTTTTAAAAATGATTAAAATATTTTGAAATCCCTCAATAACATTCCCTGAAAAACTTTAGAAACCTCTAAATTCCATAAAACATTTCAAAAGTTATAAAATTTTTTTGAAATTCATTAAAATTCTTATAAAATTCTTGAAATTCGTAAAAGTTCTACGAAAAGAATTTAAAATTACTTAAGAGAGCAGAAGAATATTATAAAAACTAGTAAAATTATACAATGAAGATAATAAAATATTCATTTAAAATGACTTTACATTAAAATATATTGAAATTATTAAAAATTTTATCAAATTTCATGAAATCTTTTAAAAATCAGAAAAATATCTTGAAGACCCTTAAAATTATTAGAAATCTCATAAAATGCCATAAAATCATTAAATATTTCACAAATTATATATAAAACCTCTTAAATTCTCTTAAAATTTTTGGAAATTTCACAAAAACATTTAAAATTCCTTAAAATTCTTTAAAAAACCTTTGAAAACTCTTAAAACTTTACGAAAATCTTCAAAATGGTTTAAATTCTGTTGTTTCGTTAGTTTTTAAAATTAAAATTCGTACCAATTGAGGACCAAGAAGGAGCTTGCCAAACATCATTTAATTGCCAATAAAGAGCTCCTCTGGTATAGCCTTCGCCAATAGAGTTTAAAGAACTCTTCGCTTGTCTGTATGACTCCGTTTGTATCTTCATCGAAACTGCCTGATTAATCTGACTTAAATAGATGAAGTCTTCTAAATCTCTTCGACTGTTATTACTTTCCGGAATATTAAAATTTTTGCCGATCAAAAGTTTCATGTAATCATCGCCATTTGGCAAATGTTGACGATGCTTCATAAATTTACTGCCTATTTTTAAATCATCTTCCTTTTCCGCAGCGGCTATCAGAGTTTTCATCGAAGGCCATGCTTGAAAACCGTATTCTGATGAAAACCTAGGTCGCGGATATTGATTTATGTCCCAGCCATTTCCAAAGTAATTGTAATAGTGTACTGCAAAGGATTTGAAATTATTATTACTACCCTTGACCATCCTCCAAACTGTAATTGTAAAAAAATGTAAACTATTTATACAATATAATCTATAAGTAATTGAATATGAAAGCTTTCGCATCAGAAAGTTTTTAAATTCCAAATGCGAATTTAAAAACTATTTAAACTCTATTTATTTGCCGATAAAAAAAAATCTTGAACGTGAAAAAATATCGACAAAATAATTCCAGAAATTTCAATTTCCAGAAAATATAAAACACCTGAATTTTTAAATTCCCGAAAATTTCAAGTTACCAGATATTAAAATTCCCGAAAATAAAAAAAAAAATATTTTATTGTTTAAAATTTTCATATAAAACTTGCACTCAAGATTTCTCCAAAATTGCTGTATAGAAATTAATCCAGAATGTTTATCCAAAAATGTTGGAGAAATTTTGAGCAAAAGTATGTTATCCTGTCATTACGTAAATAATTGAAAAGCGCGAAACGTTTGAAGCTTCCAAAATTTAAAGTTAATTAAATTAGCTTTAATTAAATTAAAAATTAAATTAAAATTAAAAATTAAAATTTTTGAATAAAATAATTTTAGTTTTACCATCTCCATATAAATTCGAGTAAGGATTTGTTTCAAAGTAACCATTTCGATCGCTGTATAGTCCATTTCCAGGACTAGTTACAACAAAAGCTCTTGTAGAGTCTAATTTTTCAACCTCGGATTTAACAGTGTCGACGTATAATTTAATATAATCGTCCTTGTAGACTTTTCTGTCTCCAGTTCCGTACCAATTGCCATAGATAGCTACTTCATTTTCATTGTTTCCTGCCCAAAGAGCAACGCTTGGATGGTATTTCAGTCTTCTTACGTTTTGAATGACTTCTTCTTGTACTGTTCTCATAAACCAGTCTGCAGAAGGATACATATTGCAGGCAAACATAAAGTCCTGCCAGATTAAAATTCCTAATTTGTCTGTCAATTCATAAAACAGATCTGATTCATACATTCCACCACCCCAAACTCTTAACATGTTCATATTTGCTTCCTTCACAGAAGTTAACAAAGGTAAAATTGTTTCTAGCTTTGCACTTTGCTCTGGAAAAATACTCCCTGGGATGTAATTACTGCCTTTGGCGAAAATAGGAAGACTGTTAACTCGGAAATAAAAAGTGAGACCCTCATCGACAGGATCTTGAACTAGTTCCACTGTTCTGAAACCTATTTCCTTTTTGTTAAGGGTTTCGTAGTTGAGGATTTTCACTTTGGTGGAGAGTTTGTAAAGTTTCTGGTCTCCATATCCATTTGGCCACCATAGTTGAACTGATTCCTGTTTAATCAATGCAATTAAAATTAGTTAAAATAATAGTAACTGTTTTTTTTTTCAAAATCCAAAATTTAAGATTTACATTTTAATATTTACATTTAAATTTAATAGTATTATGACATTTTAATTTAATATTTATGGTACATTTGAAATTTAAATTAATAATTTACTAATAATACCTGGGGAACTTCCAATGAAATGGAAGTATTGCCGTATTTCTTCTTCAGTGTAATCGGAACTTTAGTTGAATTAGTTATAGTTTTTCCATTATCAACCTCCAATACTACTTGTATATCTACATTTATAGATGTTTTTCTTTCATAGGACAAGGTATCAAAAAATATTCCTACAATGATATCCCAGGTAGACTTTTTCTTAATAACGTCTGCTGTGATATCACTTACATAAGCTCCAGTTACTGGTATCAGTTCGATGTTTTTCCTAGAATAAATTAAATTATTTATTTATTGTCCTAAGAAAACTTCGTATAATATTTGTTCTACGAAGCCTATTCTAAATTTATCCTCTCTTAAAAAAGTGGTATAACGAAATGTCTCGAAAATATCGCATACATTGTTGTTGCAAACCAAATTGGCTTTTGAATGACGAATAAGAATGAAAACAAAACAATCGCGCTTTTTTTGCTCTTCCCTTAAAATTTTACCCAAAAAGCTTCGAAATTCTTTAATCCTCTCTTAAAAAAGTGGTATAACGAAATGTCTCGAAAATATCGCATACATTGTTGTTGCAAACCTGATTGGTTTTTGAATGACGAATAAGAATGAAAACAAAACAATCGCGCTTTTTTTTTGCTCTTCCCTTAAAATTTTACCCAAAAAGCATCGGAATTCTTTAAAATCAGTTAAAATCGTTTACAATTCCAGGAAATCTCTTGAAATTCCTTAAAATTCCACTAAAATTTTGACATAAATTTCTTGAAATCCATGTTAAAATTCGTGAAAATCTCTAAAAATTGTTAGAAACCGCTTGAAATTTCTTAACATTTAAAATCCGTTAAAAGTATTAGAAATCTCATAAAATTCCATGAAATCCTTAAAAAATCTAAAAAATCTTCTAAAAAGCCTAAAAAGCCCCTTGAAGTCCCTTAAAATTGTTATGAATTTTATAAAATTCCATAGAATCCTTAAAATTTTCACAAAATTAAAATCTTTCAAATCCCTCAATAATATTCCCTGAAAAACTTTAGAATCCTTCAAATTTCATAAAATATTTCAAGGGCATAAAATTCGTAAAAATTTTACGATAACATTTAAAATTACTTTAAATTCTTTCAAATCCATTAAGATTATTAGAAATCTTTTAAAAATAAAAAAAAAATATCTTGAAATCCTTCAAAATTATTAGGAATCTCAAAAAATTCTATAAAATGTTTTAAAATTTCACAAATTCTTTGAAAAAAACAAAAATCTTATTATGAAATTCAAGGATTTTAAAAGATATCAAGAGTATAAAGTAATTTCAAGTGATGTCATTTGATTTAATGAAATATCAAATAATTTTCGAGATTTCAAGAGATTTTAAAAGATTTAAAAATAAGACTTGATAAAACTAAAGGATTTAAAATAATTTCAAGGGATTTTAAGATTTTTTAAGAGACTTCATTTGAATTTATGGAATTTCAAGGGATTTAAAAAAATATTAAGATATTTAAATAAAAAGAAATTATAAAAAATTCCAACGAATTTTAAAAGATTTTAAATAAGTTACATAAGCTTCTGTTACTGGTATTAGTACGATATTTTTCCGAAAATATTTTTAATTATTAATTTATTGTCCTAATAAATTTTTATACAATATTATTCGAAAATGTCTATCCTAAATGTATTTTGTAAAAAATTTTTTAGTATAAAATTAAAAATTTCGTAATATGTTTCAGAATGCGATAATAATTTTTATATTAGCATAAATATTTGCAATTCAAAGAAGGAAAAGCTGTTAATCTTATCAAGCTTAAAAAGTTATATCTTTTGCAATAATCCATCTAATAATTTTTGTTTTAGAAAAATATTTACCAAATGCCGATCGATGGAAAAGCTGGGCCCCAATCCCAGCCATAACTGGCTTGCATTTTTCTGATGTGATTAACATGACATTCTCCATTGTAATCCTGTGGAGTACAAGTAGGAAGCACTTCATAATTTTCTTTTTGCTTTGTGTACAAACTCTTTGAAATTTGAAGGGGAGAAGCAAACAAAACTTCCAATTTGTTTGATCCTTTCTGAAAAAACAAAGATATAAAAGTTTTTTCAAAGCTGTAGATTTATAATTCCTTTTAATTTTAATTTTTTAATTTTTTATTTCGAATAAATTCATTTACCTTTAAGTGTTTTCTTATCTCGAAAACATACTTAACGAACATATTTTCAGACGTTCCTACCAAATCGTCATTTACAAAAATGTTTGCAAACGTATCCAACCCATGAAATACAAGAGCAACTTTAGAAGCGTTCAAAAAAGTATCATTAGCTGCAAATTTAGAAAATGATTTTAATTTTCTCAATTTTCTAATTTCTAAAATAGATTTAAATATATTTTTAAATCGTTTTTTACCTTCAAAGTTTGTTACGTAAGTTACGGTCTCGTTAGCTACCCATCGGTTTTTGACATCGTTGAATCCTTTCAAATTTTTTGGAATTACTTGCGCGTTTTCCAAGTCTGTATAAATTCCACCAGGTACCGTAGCCGGAAATACTTGACCTGTTAATAAAATTATTAATTAAATTAATTAGTTGTTTATTTTACTCGAATTTTTTTAAACGACGAAAAAAAACTCACCACTAGATTTGATGATTCCAGTCCATCCATCGTGAATTAATAATGATTCTGCGTCAATTGAAGATACAATTATCAACAACAGACTAAAAATACAAATTATTCCCATTTTCTCTTCTAAAATTGTCAATCCCTGCAGATTGACAATTTATTTATATTTCAGCTAATGAGCAACACAAGTTCTCTTTGTCACACTTCAGCAAAACTAAAAAAAAAAAAACTATTTTTTCACAATTCACATGAACAGATTAATCTGACAATATAAAATTAGAATAAAATACATTATTTCACTTCTACAGAAAGAACATTGTTTGAACTATTTTTTTACTTTCTTCTATCAATCTCACTAATAAAAATCTTCTAAAAATCTTACTTATAAAAATTAAAATTGAACGTTTTTAAACTAAGACTTAGAGAGTGCAAAGAAATTTGATCTGTAGAATTCAAGGACAAGGCGAGAGTTAACGAAATGAGTGTCATGGAATTAGTCGTATTATTCTATTAATCTCATTTACCACATTAGTCATTATCACAAGTCGAGAAAAAATAACTTTTGCTGATCACTATTGGTACATCGGAAGCTAAACTTCTAAAACTTTAAACTTTTTAGTCAGTATCACTATATTATATTTTCCCATTCCTATTAACACAGGAGATAAAGTCTTGTAGATAAAATTGCTCGCTTGATATATATATATATATATATATATATATATACACATATACATACATATATACACATATATAATACATATATATATATGTATATGTATAGTACTATCGTTTTTAGTCACGAAATTCGTTTAAATCACTTTAAAATACTATTATTACTGTCAACAGTAATTCTTTTTGATAACGAAAAGGAAAATTGTTCAATTATTTCAAGAACGTCAATTTCATAAAGTGATAGAATATTTTTATTTAAAAATTATATTTAAAAAAATCCGCTATTTATATTAGAAATATCACAAATGTTCCTTGCGGCGATGCACTTACAGCTAAGAGTAGCACATTTTCAGTTCTTTGTACGTTTCTCTTTAAAATCACAAGCTGTGTTAATAAATTGAGTCTATATATGAAATTGTTGAAAATTTTCGTTGTTCTTGTGAAAAATACTTACGAATAATACATTTCATGTATATTTTGTATATTGGAACAAGTATTCCAACAAGAATATAAAATATAATATATCTTAGGTTCAAACACTCTTCTTACTTACGAAATCACTGAACAAACTAAGCATAGAAAGTTAACCAAACAAGGGAACAATTCTTTATATACAAGTATAGACGACTTTTTTTTTTGTATTTTCTATAGAGAAAGAATTAAACGAAAAAAAGAATATGAGGAAAAGTAAAGAGGAGGCTGTCTGGAAAGCTTTAAGCTGGTAATCTCTGAATGTTTAGAGTCAATATGCTAAAAATGAACCTGAGTTCGATTTTAATTAATTTTGTAGCAATTTTATTAACTAATCAATTTCATTTTCGGACTGTGCAAGATTAAATGAATTAAATATCCCAGTTTACGACAGAAGTTAATTAAATTAAATGCAATTATTAAACTCAGTTTCTTTTTGAAGTAATATTGACATCCACACTATCATTTAACTTATTGTACAAATATCACGCCGTGACTATGGAAGATGCGAAGAAATGAAAAGTAAAAGAATATCTTTAATCGATTCAATCGTTACTGGAGGTATCAATGTTCTGGAATGCAAGAGTCGATGGCATTAGTTATAGCTGCGTCCCTTTGGGTTAAATTTCTTCCTTCCTGAAGGAAACTGACCTTGATATTCAATCTCGTTCACCGCTGTAACCAGAAAAAAAATGGATACTTTTTCACTGAATTCACAAACTGTTCTAATCAGTCATAGATATTTTAAGTACAAATTTCATCATCCTCTCATCTTAGTTGTAAACTTGATAATAAATTATTCTTTCTTGACGTTAATGCGCAACCAAAGTAAATTGTACTTATCAGAACAAGAGTTGAATAAACAGTAAATTTGATAATCATACTACAAATTGAAAATTTAAACAACAAAATTCGAGGATATCAAATTCAAATAGAAGAATATATGAACGTACAACTGTTGAGGTTTTTCGATTTTAATTTTGTTCTATGCAGATCTCAATACGTTCGAATTTTAGATTTATAAAATAACTAGCAGCAATTTACCCGGCGTTGCCCGGGATTTAAAAAGATTTCAAGTGACTTTAAGAAACTTCAATGGATTTTAAAAGATTTAATTTTAAAAGATTTTTAAAGATTTCATTTATAAAACTTTCAAGGGATTATAGGAGGTTTTATTTGATTTGATGAACTTCAGTAGATTTTTAAAACAGTTGAAAAGAGTTATCAAAAGCATATTGCAGAAATTTCTATAGATTTTGCCAGATTTCAAGATACTTTAAAGGATTTATGAGATTTTAAAGAATTTAAAGGAATTTTCAAGATTTCAAGATCTGTCGACTAATTTTGATGAATTCCAAATAACTTCGAAATGTTTTGAACAAATTCAAGACATTTAGAATGATTTTGAAATATTTCAAAGATTTTAAGTAATTTTAAGGAATTTCAAAAGATTTTAAAAGATTTAGAAAGACTAAAGAATTTCAAAGTATTTCTAAGAATTTTAATAGATTTCATTTGATTTTATAGAATTTAAGGATTTCAAAAGATATCAAGAGATTTAAATATGAAGTAGTGTTAAGTAATTTTTACGAATTTTAAAGAATTTTAGAGATTTTAAGATATTTAAAGCAATTTAAATGTTTAAATTTTAAGTAATTTCAACTAATTTTATAATAAAAGATTTAAAATAATTTCACGGAATTACTACAGATTTTAAGGAATATTAATTTTTTAAATTTTAATTTTGTTTAAGAATTTAAAAATAATTAAAAAGATTTCAAGGGATTTAGAAAGATTTTATAGTTATACAGGTGTTTTTAAAAGTATTATAAAAGTTCAGGACTTTGCATAAACCACGTGGCTCATTTAGGAATATATGAACGAATATATAAACGTACAAACCATTGAGGCTTTTTGATTCAGACTTTGTTCTATGCAGATCTCCACATGTTCCATGTAATCAGCATCAATAAAAGTTTCATACTCTTCGCAGAAGTTACACTTTAGCTTGATTCCATTATTTCTCCTCCGGCGTAAACCAGTAACAGAACTTAATGTATCTTGTGTGGCTTCTTCAAATTGGTTGCATCCTGATGCGTGATTCTGTATTTCACTCTCAGGGTAAAACTTATTACAAATCGGGCAGGGCACTTGATTTTCTGATGTTGAACCTATTTCATGTACCGGTGACTGGTCATCCTGTGTATTAAAAATTTTCCAATATAAAGTCTTTACTTATTATTTAAACAAGAGTAAAGAAGATTTGATCAAGATTTTGTGATTAGGAAATTTAGTGAGATAAAATTTCAAAATGAAGATTTCTATTTAATCTATTTAATTTTAATTTATATATACATAGAAAAATTAAAATTAAATAGATTTAATGAAATCTTGATTCTAAATTTTATCTCACTAAATTGTCTGATCACAAAATCTTGAAGGTCAACAAACGACAAACAAGATTGTCTAGATTGCATTATATCAGTTTATGATCACGAATGAATATTAGTCAAGTATAAGAAGAAAAACATCATTTATAGCTCTACTGAAATCCCATATTTTAAAATCTCAATTTAAATATCCTTCAATTATTTCAAAACTTTCAAATTCTAATGTGAAAATTCCATTTCCTCATTTTATTGAACAGATATCGCACAGTAAACATACTCTTTTCAAAAATATAAGTGTGTCTATAGAGTGATAAAATGCATAATTTTAATACTTTTTGCATAAAACGTAAAATTTGACATATAATCTTAAAATTTCAACTTTTCATATAACAAAAAAAAAGTATTAAAATAATACATTTTTTCGCTCTGTATGCATATTTCTATTAAAAAATTGAATAGCATTATAGAACGAAAAAATTTCTAGTTATAATATTTGTTGAGGAAAATGAGAAAATCAAATTTTTAGATGAGAAATGGATCCAACACCCTTGGAGAAACGTTATTTTAAAAAAATCATACTAACGCAAACTACAACGTCGTCTTCATCCAGTTGTATTCTGATATCTTCATCGGACAATCCTTTTTTCTTTTCTTTTTTCTGTTTAACACTATCATTGAGGACCTTGTTCCAAATTTTCTTTTTTTCATTCTCTTTCTCCTCTTTTTCTCTGGCCAGTCTTCTCGCCTTTTCTTCCTCCTCTAATCGTTTCCTCATACGTTCCTCTCGCTCTTTCTTTTCATTTTCCTCAATCACACTATCATAAAATTTCTTTTGTTCGACCATCTGTTGCTGTTTAATTTTTTTATCTTGAAGGTTCTGTGTCGCTAGTTTCATTTTCTCAGTGAGTGGGAGATTGAGCACTTTTGCGTCGATTGGTTTCGAAAGGTCATCGAATTCAATATCCTCGTTGTCTAAAACAATTTCTGATGGTACAGATTTTTTTGGAGGAGAAATAATTTCTATTTCAACAATTTTTTTGGCATTTTCGGTAGACTTTTTAGCACGAGGCCCTTTGAAGCTAGTCTTTGCTCCTCTGCTTCTTCCTCTCCTAGCTTTATTAGTATCAGGAACAGGAGGAACAATTTTCCTGGGTTGAAAAGAATCTGGTGATTTACTCTTGATCCGAAATTCGAAAATGTCTTCATCATCGCTGTCTAGTTTCTTAGTTTCATTGACAAAATAGGAGGATGTACTTGGCATTTCCAAAACTTCGTCGAGCTCATCTACATCCATTTGCACATTACTTCCGCTTGTGGTGGTAGTACTTCCTTCCTGCTGAGATTTTCTTTTTTTCAACAAAGTAGATTCATCATCTGGTTCCTGGTCGCTATCAGAAACATTATTAATTTTTGCAATAATTGAAGCAGCCTTACGTTTGCTGGCCCTAGAACGAGACTCCCTGACTGGTTCGACCACTTCCGGTTCGTTCCTGGTCACCGATTTTCTATCCAAATTAAAGTTGCGACTGCCCACCTATAGAAACGTCGAAATGAAAATTAGAAATAAAGCAAAATGAAGAAAACAGGTAGATGTTTTTTTTTTAGAGAAATACGATTTATTCAAACCTTCGACCACCGATTACAGTTCATTAATGTTAAAGCAATTTATATTGTCGGCATACAATTCAACTTCTTTCTCAATTCCCTTTGCACAATTTGGAAATACTATTACTTAACTTTATTTACATATACTGAAAATTAAAAGGGTTGAAGATCATAGCTGTACAACGAGATTATTGAGCAGAGTAATTATAAATGTTATTTTTATTATTAAATTTACTTTCAAATATATTTCTATTAGGCGCTGAGTTTCTTTGAGTTTCAACCGCTCTTTTCGAAACAAATCTTATACTGGATCATCTGAATTGAAACTGATAAGACACAAGTTTTTTGTGAAAATAACACTTGACTTCTCTCAACAAAATAAAGATTAAAGGTGTTAGACCAAGTGCCAACCTGAAGATTCCATTATTTAATTTTACCCAAAAAAAGTACAAATACCAGGAATTTTTTCATTCTGCATGCATATCTATATTTGAAAAATAAGTTCTATTTAAAATTTATAAAAATTCTAAAAATAATATTTGTTAAGTAAATTAAAGAAATCGAATTTTTAGATTAGGACTTGGATCCAACATCCTTAAGAAGTTTCATTTTGTGCTCTTTTATGTCTTTTACATTTTATCCTTCGATCCTGTAAAATTGTATGATTTTATTGTTATTTACATCGAACTTAGACGAGTTTGTACTTTCTTCAGATTTCGTATCGTTATTGCACACTTTCTGCATTAACACGCTATGAAATTGAAAAAAAATGCTTCCTATTATTTAATTGTGATATATCAAGCCTTCTATAATATCCAAAAATATTATCAGTGACTTTAGGTTAAAATAATTCCTGTCAGAGATATAAAATCTAACACGAAAGAAACAATCTTTATGTATTTATGAAATGTAGAAAAATATCAGTATTGGATTAAGGGTATAAAGTCTTTTGCCTGCGCCTATCACTACAGTTATTATATTCTCATAAATTTAAAGAAAGGAATAATAAATACGTTTATAATCACAGAGATTTATAAAATTTTATAAAAATAAATTTCCTTTGCTTCTCAATAATAGTAGCAAAGACAATTTATTATATATATATATATAATATATATATAAAAATAATTAAAATATTACACATCGCTTTTAAAATAAGGAAGAATTTTGTTGAAAAGACATAAAATAACTGATGGAAAGGATGAAAGAATGGCAGTTCTTCAGTCTTGGAATTCTGTCTTAAATTTGACAATGAGTGGAATGCAAATAAGAATATAAAGGAAATAAATTCATCAAGAGACTGCGCTATATAATTAATTAAGTTTCAAGTACTTATTATTGGAAGAACCACGTTTTATAGTCTTTATCTACTAGAAATTATAGGAATTATTATAGAAGCGGTTGGAGGTACCCACCTTAATGGGTGACCCCCACTGAAATTCCAATTCTTCTGCTTCAGGAATATTTTGAGCAATCCACTCATCTCGAACCTCTTGCAAATAGTCACTCACTTTTTGGACTAGTTCTTTAGAAGTGAATGATGAGTTTTTCAGATCATTACAAAGGCTAAAGGGTTCGCACTCCGTTACGAACGTACGTTCCGGTTGCAGAAGCGGTTTGTCGTTTTCGTTGGGGATTACTTTCAGAGGATCCATAAAGAGTTTCTTACGCCTTTGTTGTCTCTTCTCATGCTCCTTACAAGCGGGTTTCGCCATGGGTGGACTTTCTTCTGGAGATTTATTATCATTGGATTCCGAAGCTGAATTTCCTTCAGTACATTCCCTTCTCTCATGAGCCACACTTACCGTAGGTGATTTGATATTTCTCGTAGCATTTGAGTAACTTATCTTCGGAGCTTCTGTACTATTTTCATTAGAAGTTTCCGGTGGAGAAACATTTACTATTCCATCAATCGACGGGGATAGCGATGAAGTTCGTGCTTGTGTCTGAAACATTTAATTTTGAGAAACTTTACTATATTTTTTAAAATAAATTATTATGGCACTTTTCAAAAGTCACTGGTTTTCTTTATATTATAGACGGATCTCAAGTGCCAACATAAAAATGATATAATTCACTGTTGAGTTGAGCTTCCTATTGAATAGGTTTCTTATTCCGTTAAGAAGGCTAGAATATAAAAGAATTAAGATTTTTCGAGTTCAACATAAAAGAGACCTTTTTTCTGTTTTATTTAAAACCTGATTTTTCCACCAAGCTCCTATCAGCAAGGGGCTAACAGAATTTTCAGAAGAGTTTTCCGATTCGTAAACAGAATATATTTTAAATTTATTTATTAAGTTCTTTCAGGAAATATCTATATTAAATTGCTTTTAATTCCGCAAAGTAGAATATATTTCCGATTTATTTAATTCCTGCCAGTGCTTTCTTAAATTATGTATATTACCAAAATATTACATAGTTTTGAATTCTACAAAGTAGGGCATCTTTCAAATGCATTTAGTTTTCCCACTAATACATTGAAAAAATATCGATATAAAATTATTTTTAATCCTTTTCTGTGGAATATAACTTTGAAAGTTTAAATTCTTCTGGATCCTGAATATAAATTTAATTAAACTAATGCAGGTTTTTTTTTAATTTAAAAAATATTAATATGAATAATTATTATATTAATAATTATATTATTTTATTTTCAAATTTTTTTATATTCGGATAATAAGTTTTGAAACTTCATTTATATAACTAGTGAACCACATCCAACACGCGCATTACGAGCGCGATTATTATTCTTTCCTTTTTACAACTTCAAAACATTCAAAAGCCCATTAGGTTTGAAACAATAATGTACTCTATGCGAAATTTTTACGACATTTTGTTAGACCATGTTTTTTTAAAGAGGAACTTCAAGACGTTTCTAGGAATTTTAAGGGATTTCGACGATTTTCAAGTGATTTTTACAACATTCAACGGATTTTTTGGATTTTAAAAATATTTCGTAGAATTTTAAGAGATTTCAACAGAATTTCAACTGTTTTGGAGATTTTCGTGAAAGTACAAGTTTTCAGAGGTTTTTTAAAGAATTTTAAGAGATTTTAAATGTTATTGAGAAATTTCCAGGAATTTTAAGAGAACTCAAGAACTTTACGCTTTTAAAAATAATTTCTGAAATACATGACTTTATGTAATTTTATGAGATTTCAAGATACTTTTCTGATTTTTAATTGTTATGGTAGAATTTTTACAAATTTCAACGGATTTTAAAAATATTTCGTAGAATTTTAAGAGATTTCAACAGAATTTCAACGATTTTGGACATTTTCGTGAAATTTTAAGAGAATTCAAGAGGTTTTAACGCTTTTATAAATAATTTGTGAAATATTTAATGATTTTATGGAATTTTATGAAATTTCTAATAGCTTTGAGGGTTTTCAAGATATTTCTCTGATTTTTAAAAGATTTCAATAAATTTAATAAGATTTTTAATAATTTTAATGCATTTTAATCTAAAGTAATTTTAAATGAATATTTTATTGTCTTCATTGTATACTTTTACAAGTTTTTACAATTTTCTTCTGCCCTCTTAAGTAATTTTAAATGTTATCGTAGAATTTTTACCAATTTCAAGAAGTTTCTGAGAATTTTAAGGGATTTTCACGAATTTTAATGAATTTCAAAAAAATCTTATGACTTTTGAAGTATTTTATGGAATTTGGAAGATTCTAAAGTATTTCAGGGAATATTATTGAGGGATTACAAAATATTTTAATAATTTTAAAAGATCCTAGAATTTAAAAAGATTTCGAAGTTTGTTATAAAATTTTACGGAAATTTTAAGGATTTTATGGAATTTTATAAAATTCATAATAATTTTAAGGAACTCCAAGGGGCTTTCCAAAAGATTTTTTAGATTCTTTAAGGATTTTATGGAATTTTATCAGATTTCTAATAATTGAACCGCTCGCGATCAAAAGGGGATATAGACTCGAAGTGCCGTCATCTCATTTGGCCTCTGGATCATATTTTTTTTCAGGTCAAATTTTAATTTTTAAATAACATATCCCAATAGGATATTTTATTGCTCATATTTTTAATCCTATAAATAAATATGATAATTTTATTAGTTTTCGAAATAATTAAGAAGATATTACTTTCTTCTGCAATCTCAAAATACGAATTTTTTGTGTTCAACTCACCACAAGTTCTACAATAATAGTAATTTTGTAATAAAAATTTCAGAAAATATGCAACATTATATAAGGAAACTGTCTTTACAGAATTTCAATGAATAGTCACTAAAAATTTATAACGATTTTTATTGATCTCATGGCATAAATTAGATATTGAAAGTTTTAAACGCTTCGGGAGTCGAACGAATTTTCAGAAAATTAAAATTAACGGTCACCTAAATTTTTGTTAGGATACAAGGAGGTTTTTTGGAAAATATCAGACAATTATGTTTTATAGTTTTTAAATCACAATTGATTTATGATTTCAGCACTGTCCTGTACGCGGGCTCGCTCGTCCTGCAATATCGCAACGTCCGTATAACAGTGGACGATTGGAAGGTCAATCCCGCACTGAGATGTTAAATCAATTGTGAATTAAAAACTATAAAATATAATTGCCTGATATTTTCCAAAAAACTTCCTTGAATCCTAAATAGCAAAAATTTAGGTGACCTTTAATTTTAATTTCCTGAAAATTCGTTCAACTCCCAAAGCGTTTGAAACTTTCAGTATCTAATTTACGCCATGAGATGAATAAAAATCGTTATAAATTTTTAGTGACGATTCATTTAAATTCTGTAAACACTGTTTGTTTCGTTATATAATGGTGTATATTTTCTGAAATTTTTATTACAGAATTTCTATTACTGTAGAACTTATGGTGAGTTGAACAAAAAAAATTCGTATTTTGAGATTGCAGAAAAAAGTAATATCTTCTTGATTATTTCAAAAACTAATAAAGTTATCACATTTATTTGTAGGACGAAAAATATGCGCAATACAATTTGCTATTAGGATATGTTGTTAAAAAATTAAAATTTTACATAAAAAAAAAATATGGTCTAGAGGCCAACTGAGACGACGGCGCTTCAAGTGTATATCCCCTTTTGATCGCGAGCGGTTCAATTTTAACGGATTATAAATGTTAAGAAATTTTAAGAAGTTTCTAGCAATTTTCAGAGATTTGCCCGAATTTTAACAAGGATTTCAAGTGATTTATGATTTTCAAAATTTTTGTGAAATTTCAAGGGATTTCAAGAGATTTCTAAGAATTCTAAAAAATTTTATCTGATTTTTAAGGGATTACATGAAATTTGATAAGATATCTAATAATTTTATAATAATAGTCCATTTTAATGTAAAGTAATTTTAAATGTTATCGTAGAATTTTTACGAATTTTAATGAATTTCAAAACATTTTTGACTTTTAAAATATTTTATGGAATTTGGAGGATTCTAAAGTTCTTCAAGTAATATTATTGAGGGATTGCAAAAGATTTTAATAATTTTAAAAAGGTTTCCTAGAATTTAAAAAGATTTCGAAGGTTGTTATAAAATTTTACGGAAATTTTAAGGATTTTATGGAATTTTATAAAATTCATAATAATTTTAAGGAACTTCAAGTGGCTTTTTAAAAGATTTTTTAGATTCTTTAAGGATTTTATGGAATTTTATCAGATTTCTAGGATTTCTAAACGATTTCAACTGATTTTAAAAGATTTCGAAGCTTTTTAAGTAAAATTTTAAGGGGCCAATAAACAAACATGCGCGATTATTTTGTTTTCCTTCCTATTCGTCATTCAAAAGCCAATCAGGTTTGCAACAACAGTGTGTGCGAGATTTTCGAGACATTTCGTTACACCACTTTTTAAAGAGAATATCTTCAGGCATTCTCGCATTTTTCAATTACCTTCAGTGTGGTTTCGTCAAAATTTTCGAGAGGCATAGAAAACGAAATTTTGTTCACAAATATTAGCGCTGATGGTATAGGTGATCGGAGGAAAAATCAGGTTTTCAAAGGAATTAAATTTATTAATTCCATTCAATTCAAGCCTTCTTACCGGGATGTTAAATATTACTTACAGTTTGATGGACATTGTTTCCTTCTGCATTTTTTGTTGATTCGTCCAAGACGTTTATATATTCCTTCATTTGTTCCAAAGTTATGCCATTTTCATAGAGACCCGCTTCTACAAATAAAATAACGAAATATAGGTAAAATTAAATATACATGCCACAAGCAGTGTGTAGGGTTGCAAAATTTCTCGAAAAATTTTATGTCTTACTATTCAATGGTGGGAAATGAAATTTGTTAATATTAATATTAATATTTCAGTTAATATTGTAAAATCTGTATCGAATGCTATTAAAATATTTAAAAAAATTAGTTTATTGACATAAATCACGAACGTCTTGGAGTAAAAATTAATATTCAGACAATATGTGGACAATATCAGAGTTCAATATAAATCGTGTCACTCTGATCATTTTAAAACCAAAACATCTCAAATTCATGCTCTAATCGTGAAAATAAAATCGTTCTTGGTCTAATGATGTTTATCAATGTTTATGGATGTAAGTCGCACTTTTTTGTAAACAACAACTTACCGATCAGTCTTTGCTTCATTTCTTCGATATTCTCCTCTTCAGACCCAGAGATTTCTTTGATTCTTTCTTTAGATGTCATCGTGTTTTACAAAATTTATTTATTTTTAAAAGTATATATGTAAATGAATAATTTATACGTTATATACGAACTCGATTACTCGACACTACGATACTACAACCACTACCTACAGCAACAGCAACAATCAATTGTAATTATATTTGTAGTGGATCACAGTATCCAGCATAACGAGCATAACGTAAAAACGACGCAACATAACCTAAAAAAAAGAACAACTGAGCCACGGACGCCACGGAGTTAGGGTTGTAAAATTTCATGAAACTTTAGTCCATGAAAAGTTTCATGAAACTTTCAGGGTCTCGGGCGTCTCGGGTCTCGTGATGAAACATTTCAATGTTTCAAAGATGGCGGCGGGAAAATTCAAATTGCAAGAATTTTGGTGGTCAACTTCGAAGGTTTGGTCGTAGAGGGTAGAGGAAAGATAGCGATAGCAGTGTTACGTGTTGCGCAAGTCCAATGGCTGCGAAACTCCCGATTGGTGGTTCGTGTTGTAGATTAAATTATTAAAATAAACCCGGGAAAGTTCAAATAAAGAAGGACTAAATTATTTGTAGAACATTTATTTATTATTTGCTCACAAAACTATGCAAACGAATACAAATTGTGAATATCCTACGAACAGGAGCGGACGAGTTTCCAGTCCGAGGATCGGAAAGTATCTGAGTGTTCTGACTTCTAGTTCTGATCTGATGCGCTGAGTCGCGCATACCCCCAGAAAATGTTTATACCGGAAAAATGCCCCGCATTCCGGAAAACTATAGTTAGCTATGGTATTCGAGTGGTGACTCATCAGACACCCATTTTGGCGGTTATTTGAAGTATTTAACAAATAGCAGACTGTTATGACGTAACAATTATCAAGATCAGTTTCATGAATTTGGAAAGATTTGAAGATAGAACCTTTACATTCCAATGGTAGGACTCAACACTATCATTTAATACTAAGCTAATTTATTTCGAATATTCGCGCTAGTCGATAACGCAGGTGCCGAATATATCTATAAATTCCGTGAACGAGTGAGATATATCAGATATATAGTCACTCGTAACAGCAGAGCGATAGAGGCGACAATTCAGCGGAAATTTTTCAGCATGTTTATGGGAGCGCGGCGACAGGGGAAGACTTAGTTGTGCTTCCAACAGCGTGATGGCGCTATTGCAGTTTCTATGTAGGGATCTACTCCTCACGGTGTTGGAAGAATAACTAAATCTACCCCCACTGTCCACAGTTTCAATACCTAACAGATAGAAGCTATGCCGGTATGCATAATAGTGTAAGTAGCATCCACGAGTAGCATTGTAGAGGGAAGATAAGCATAGAGGCGACAATGCCCGCCAAGCATAAAATATGGATGCGGGGAGCTAAACGTCAGGGGACGGGTTTAGTTGTGCTTCCAACAGCGTGATGTCGCTGTTCCATTTTACTAGCAACTCACGGATATAGATTATGTACTTGGCTGTGTTAGTGACAAGAGGCAAAAGTGTGCGTGTGTATCTGAAGGAACCCACGTTCCCGCTATATGAATAAGATTTGTTGTTTAATTAAGAATAGTTTTCTAAAGGAGAAAATGAAAGATGATAATAATTTATACGAGAAAAAGACTATTAAAAACATGAAAAATCATGAAATTTTCATTGTGGGGACGCCTTTGGTTTAGGTAAAAAGCAATAAACGGCGTCAAACCGAAAATTCTTGCCTTCAAAAGAAATAACAGTGGTCGTCCTATGATAGTAAATTATGATTCTCCGTAGAAATGAGTAAAGGGTCGAAAGGTCTATTGTTGTGAACACAGGTATCTCCCGGTATCTCTATACTCTTGCTGTTGCACTTGTCTCACTAGCAGGCGAGCGCATAGGCGGCACCAAGAATTCTCTTTTTTTCAATGATAAATTTCTAAAAAGCTTTGCAACAAAAGAGTAGCCCTATTATTTAACATATTTAAAAATAAAAAAGTACGTGTCTTCTATTTTTGCCAGGCCTACAATATTTTAAGGTACGATCTCAAAAATTTTTAAGTGTCTTTTTTAGTAAAACTTGATTTTCAGCAAAACATTAGACGTGTACAATGAGTGTTAAAGCAGGTTAAAGTATAATATTATAATTTTTTCTAATTTAAATAACTAGATATTTTATTAATTAAAAGTACAATTAATAAGAGAAAAGAAGAAATGCGTACAATAGTTATAGTTAAATATGTCAACAAAGAATTTTTATTGTATTTATAATATTTCTTGTTTTTGAATTTCGCGCTAGTACTACATATGCTGACCGTCTGCGCACGCTGTGAACAATTTTTGGGAAAATTCATATCTCCCACAATTTTGACCACCAAACCTAAAAAAGTACCACCTAACGACCACCAAACAACCACCAAACGATTACAAAAAGAAATTTTGAAAAATATTAACATTTGGAGTGCAGCAGGAAATTAGCACTCCAATTTTGAAAAATATATAGTTTTTGCAATTTTGACCACCAAAACTCAAAAACTACCACCTAACGACCACCAAACGACCACCAAACGATTATTAATTAAATTATTATTAATTATTATTAATTAAAAGTACAATTAATAAGAGAAAAGAAGAAATGCGTACAATAGTTATAATAATATTTCTTGTTTTTGAATTTCGCGCCAGTACTACATATGCTGATCGTCTGCGCACGCTGTGAACAATTTTTTGTAAAATTCATATCCAACAATTTTGACCACCAAACCTAAAAAAGTACCACCTAACGACCATCAAACAACTACCAAACGATTATAAAAAGAAATTTTGAAAAATATTAACATTTGAAGTGCAGCATGAAATTAGCACTCCAATTTTGAAAAACCGGAAAAACCTGTAGTTTTTGCAATTTTGACCACCAAAACTCAAATAAAACCAGCAAGTTTTTGCAGACGGTAGAGCAAGATTTGGTTACTGTGGTGACAAAATGTTACAATCGTTAACCGAATTTCTTAATGAAATGTGAAATAAGTTTGATGAAATTCAAACAAATACCAAGAAGTTAGGATGTTTTGTTAGTCAACATTATAGTGATGACAATAAGCGGATTAAAAGAAGAAAATTTCCAAATAGCATTGTTGAAACTTCTCCAAGTTTGAATGGCGAGAAAAAATTCAAAATTGAAAATTTTCTTATTATGGTAGACAAACTAAGAATGGAAACACAGAAACGAAGTTCTGCTTACAGCAAAATTACAGAAATGTTAGGGTTTTTAACAAATTTACGTGAAATGAATTTAAAAGATATTAAGAAAAATGCCTGTAAACTTGCAGATTTTTAAGCTGAAGATTTGAAAGTTACCTTATGCCACCGAACTAGAACAATTTGTTCCTTTCTTGAAATCTGCTCACAAAGACAAAAAATTATCAGCTGTAAATATTTTTAAATGGATGTCAGATACAGAAATAACATCGATTTTCCCAAATGTATATATATATATATTGCTTTTAGACTCTTCTGAACCATTCCCATCACAAATTGTGAAGCTGTGCGATCTTTCTCAACTCTAGCTAGGGTGAAATCAGAACTTCGTTCAACTATGAGTGATAAAAAATTAACTGGCCTTAGTTTATTGGCAATCGAGAAAGAACTTCTAAAGACATTATCTTTTAAAGATCTAATAAAAGAATTTGCAAATGCTGTAACGAAGTGGTTTTTCCACGTACGTAATCGGTCTCGGTGTCGGTACGCGGATTATCGGTGGACGAGTCGGAAGTCATCTCCTGAGTCCGTCTCTCTCTAAAAGCGGTAAGCGGTACGGTGAAGAGAGAAAGGGAGTGAGAGACATTCTGGTGGGCCTGTGACGACGCGGCAAGTCGGTTAAGTCTAGTCAGGTCGGTCAGGTACAGTCAGGTCGGTGCGAAGATCGTCGACGAGTGGTACGGTGCGGAGAGAGAAGGGACTACGAGGAAAGTTATGTACGGGCAGATCATCGCGCGGGATCTGAGTCCCGTTACTCTGCGCGGTTCTTTGGAGCGTCCACGGGAAGTCCAGGTCGATCCTGGATTGGTTGGGTTGTGAGGCCTACGAATCCTGTCACCCGATACACGGCCATAGTTGCGCCACTTGGTCGTGGATCGGGCGGATCTCTCCGAATCCTCGAGGATGGTGCCGTGAGACAGGATGACTCCCAGAGAATAATCTCGGCCAGACTGCCCTGGACGACATCGTCCTCTACCTCTACGAATCACAGCTGTAGTTGCGCCATTCAGTCGGGCTTTGTATCGGCGTCTCGGCTCGGTTCCCCAGATGTTAGGTTCCCGTTCGCCATGATATAGTTGCGCCATTTACCAGGGAAAGCTGTGAGTATCGCTGGGCTCTGCCCCTCGACCTAAGTCAGCTTGTAGCTCTCAGCGAACTGCCGGATAACATGACTGCGAGTCCTTTTATGTCTGTCGGTCGGTCTGGTCGACTATCCTGAAGAGCGAGGATATCACGTGACACGTCGATCGATAACGCGTGTACAGTATGCGTATGTAACGAGCCGGCACATTAATGCTCGTTACAATGCAAAAGCGCGAAAAAGTTTGTTCCTTACTTAGATGTGTACCAGGTGTATGAGCTTAAATCCGCTGTTTTTTAGACAAAAGAAAGTCTTTTTTTTGCAGAAAATAAAATAAACTTTATTCAAAGTATATTTCCTCGCTTGCTATACATTTTCCCCGTCTCTCGGGCAATTTGTGTATACCACGCCAAAAAAGAATCGAAGTGTTGTTCAGCGAGTGCGTGTCCCATCGACGAAAACAGGTGGTAATCAGAATAAGCGGGATGAGGTAGCACCTCCCAGTTGAGTGTTTTCAAGTAGTTTTGGACCATTTGTGACGCGTGCGATGAGGCGTTGTCATGAAGAAAAATCAGCATCTCATGTCTTTCTTCATAATCCGGCCTTTTTTCACGCAAATCACCGTGCAATTTGATTAGTTGTTGGTGGTAGCGGTGAGCATCGACAGTTTGCCAGGTTTTAATAGCTCATACGTAGTAGATGACATCCTGCTGATCCCACCAAACGCACAGCATCGTCTTGCGTTCAAAGCGATTAGGTTGTGACCAGCTTAATTTAATACTAAATTAAACTCCCAATCTGAGTAAGACACAATTTTATTCGGAAACCTGGGCTTGAGCTAACAAATGAAGAGAACATTTAACGTTATCACTGGCACTTGTCATAACTACAACGCTTAGATCCTCGTTTTCCTCTTTTGAGGTTATGGGGTTCCTCTTGACAGGAGTGAGCTTAAGGGGATGGGTGGATGCTGAGGACCTCCTCATCCTCCGAAATGTCGGAAACAACCACTTGATAGGGGCGCTGGTGGGGGGTGTTTTCTGCGTCGGCGAAATGCGGTGTGGTGCCTACCTGGGAAGCCAATTGAGTAGAGAAGAAATCAGATTGATCCTCACTCCTTTCATTGGCACACGCACGGTAGTACGACTCCCATGTATTTTTTTGACCAGATATTTGCTACGCCAACAGAGCCATCTTCAGTTGGCACACG